>JAIRCJ010000270.1:0-287857 GCA_020883675.1 Bruguiera gymnorhiza
CATGTATGTAAGCCCTACTAGGATTTCATGGAAGAGAGTATATAAAGGCCTTGGAAGACAAAACTAGGGAATAGGGCCAACACAATTGAAAAACAGCAACCCTACAACAACCAGCCAGAAAGGAAGAGAGAGCAGAACGACAAGAAACCAGAAACGTCACCACCGGGAAAGCAAACCAGAAACACGTCCTAACAAGCAAACCAGAAATGCCTCTTGTAAGCAAACCAAAACGCCTCCTGCAAGCAAACCAGAAACACATCCTACAAGCAAACCAGAAACACATCTTGCAAGCAAACCAGAAACGCCTCCTGCAAGCAAACCAGAAACACATCCTGCAACCAAACCAGAAACGCACAACCAGCAAGAGGAGAAATAAGAAACAGACCACCTGGAAGAGAAGACAGCAGACCTGGTATCCGTGAGACCACCCGGAAGAGAAGACAGCAGACCTGGTGTCCGTGAGACCACCCGGAAGAGAAGACAGCAGACTAGAAGCGTGAGGCAGGCCGAGAGATGTGAACCAGAAAAACCAGTAGTGTGAGGCAGGCCAAGAGACATGAAACAGCAGACCAGAAGCGTGAGACCAGAACGTGCAATGGCGTGACTGATCAGAAGCGTGGGGCAGGCTGTGAGACGTGAAACGGCAGACCAGAAGCTTGAGTGCAAGCTGTGAAACTGTGAGACAGTGAAAGCAGGAGTTGTATGAAACAACCTAGAGAAGGAATTCGGCGAAGCATTAGAAAGAACTCAACGTATTTCCAGATTTCTTCAAGAGAGGTTAGAGAGCGTTGCGGTGAACTTCTAAGCGGCAGTGGAGCAGCCTTTCAATTCAACAGAGGCAAGACAAGCTAGAAGAAGGGTAGACACAGTAAGTGACACTCTTTGTATTGTACTTGCTTAGTAATTGCAATAGTGAAAGGAGTAGAAGATTAAGACATCCATTGTAACTAGAATTCTCAAGTATAGTGGATAGTCTCGGTAAGGGAGAGTCCTTACCACCATGGATGTACGTCACGTTGACGGAACCACGTAAATCTCGTGTGTCCTTAATTTGCTTTACGTTCTGTGTTTTGAATTGAGTTGTGAACGCAGCTAAAGTATCAGCCAACCCATAACCTAACGAAGACCTAAACAAGAACATCTGAATTGTCTATTAGGCAAGGTGTCTGAAAGGTGACTTTGGGGACTATTAAGATTAGTAGGTAGCAATAGATCTACCTTAGTCGAATCTGAGAAAGAGTTCACTTTTAAGAAGAGATTGAAGTTGTTCACTTTCCTGCAAATTACAAATTGTGGTGATACTGATTCACCCCCCCTCTCAGTATCACAAACTAGTAGATCCTAAGGTGAAGTTGGGAACTTCAATTAACATATTCAGAAATTATGTTTGTCTCTCCATTCAAAATGCAATGGTGTGAAAAATTTTGTAAAAAATAAAAACATTGCTTTATTTTAATTTTTAGAATCTTAAAGTCTTATAGGGATAAATTCTACTTTAATACTCAAGTGAATGTAAATTTTGTAATTTTTTTAATTGTCTCCATTACCATAATGCAATTTGACATGATTTATATAATTTTAGTATACAAACATGCTAATTAAATAAAAGTAAATGCAATGGACTCTAATAAGAAGTTAGCCTATTACGTTGTAGAGTTATATGCTTGACC
This sequence comes from Bruguiera gymnorhiza, assembly GCA_020883675.1. NCBI lineage: Eukaryota > Viridiplantae > Streptophyta > Magnoliopsida > Malpighiales > Rhizophoraceae > Bruguiera > Bruguiera gymnorhiza. The sequence goes on from JAIRCJ010000270.1 coordinate 1,671, forward strand.
TAACATTGAAGCTTGGGATTGGAATTTACAATAGTCATCCATTAAAGTGTATTTTATACAATTGAGTCCATTGCTTTTATTTTGGTGAAATAACCTTTTCAAATATTAGGTTTATCTCACCATCGAACATGTAATGGAATTCAAAATTATTTAAAAAACAAAAAACATTGCATTATTTTAATTTTTAGAATTTTAAAGTCTTATTGAAAGAAATTCTTAGTTAATACTGCAGTGAATTTAAATTTTGTAACTTTTGTAATTGTTTCCATTACCATAATGCAATTTGTCATGATTTATATAACTTTTGTATACAAACATGTCAATTAAATAAAAGCAAATGCAATGAACTCTAATAAGAACATAGCCCACTATGCTATAGAGTTATATGCTTGACCCAACATTAAAGCTTAGGACTAAAATTAATAAAAGTCATCCACTAAAGTGTATTTTGTACGATTGAGTCCTTTACTTTTATTTGTATTGAATTAACATTTTCAAATATTACATTTATCTCATTAGTCAAAATGCAATGGTGTGAAAAATTTTGTAAAAAATAAAAACATTGCTTTATTTTACTTTTTAGAATTTTAAAGTCTTTTAGGGAGAAATTCTACTTTAATACTCAAGTGAATGTAAATTCTGTAATTTTTTTAATTGTCTCCATTACCATAATGCAATTTGACATGATTTATATAAGTTTAGTATACAAACATGCTAATTAAATACAAGAGAATGCAATGGACTCTAATAAGAAGTTAGCCTACTACGCTGTAGAGTTATATGCTTGACCCAACATTGAGGCTTAGGATTGGAATTTACAATAGTCATCCACTAAAGTGTATTTTATATAATTGAGTCCATTGCTTTTGTTTTGGTGAAATAACATATTCAAATATTAGGTTTATCTCACCATTGAAAATGAAATGGAATTTAAAATTATTTAAAAAATAAAACATTGCATTATTTTAATTTTTAGAATTTTAAAGTCTTGCAGGGATAAATTCTACTTTAATACTCAAGTGAATGTAAATTTTGTAATTTTTTTAGTTGTCTCCATTACCACAATGCAATTTGACATGATTTATATAATTTTAGTATACAAACATGCTAATTAAATAAAAGCAAATGCAATGGACTTTAATGAGAAGTTAGCCTATTATGTTGTAGAGTTATATGCCTGGTCCAACATTGAAGCTTGGGATTGGAATTTACAATAGTCGTCCACTAAAGTGTATTTTATACAATTGAATCCATTGCTTTTATTTTGGTGAAATAACATATTCAAATATTAGGTTTATCTCACGATCGAAAATGCAATGGAATTCAAAATTATTTCGAAAATAAAAACATTGCATTATTTTAATTTTTAGAATTTCAAAGTCTTAGAGGGAGAAATTCTTAGTTAATACTCTAGTGAATTTAAATTTTGTAACCTTTTTAATTGTTTCTATTACCACAATGCAATTTGTCATGATTTATACAATTTTTGTGTACAAACATGTTAATTAAACAAAAGCAAATGCAATGGACTCTAATAAGAACTTAGCCCACTATGCTGTAGAGTTATATGCTTGACCCAATATTGAAACTTGGAAGTGGAATTTATAATAGTGATCCAATAAAGTGTATTTTGTACGATTGAGTCCTTTACTTTTATTTGTATTGAATTAACATATTCAAATATTATGTTTGTCTCTCCATTCAAAATGCAATGGTGTGAAAAATTTTGTAAAAGATAAAAGCATTACATTATTTAATTTTTAGAATTTTAAAGTCTTTGAGGGAGAAATTCTACTTTAATACTCAAGTGAATGTAAATTTTATAATTTTTGTAATTGTCTCCATTACTACAATGCAATTTGACATGATTTATATAATTTTAGTATACAAACAAGCTAATTAAATACAAGCAAATGCAATGGACTCTAATAAGAAGTTAGCCCACTATACTGTAGAGTTATATGTTTGACCCAACATTGAAGCTTAGGATTGGAATTTACAATAGTCATCCACTAAAGTGTATTTATACAATTGAGTCCATGGCTTTTGTTTTGGTGAAATAACATATTCAAATATTAGGTTTATCTCACCATAAAAAATGCAATGGAATTTAAAATTATTTAAAAAATAAAAACATTGCATTATTTTAATTTTTAGAATTTTAAAGTCTTATAACAAGAAATTCTTAGTAAGGAGAAATTCTTTGTAGGGAGAAATTCTTCGTTAACACTCAAATGAATTTAAATTTTTTTATTTTTTATATAATTTTAGCATGCAAACGTGTTAATTGGATAAAAGCGAATGCAATGTATTATAATAAGTTAGCCCACTAAGGTCTAGAGCTATATGCTTGACCCAACATTGAGGCTTGGGATTAGAATTTATAATAACCATCCATTAAAATGTATTTTGTACAATTGAGTCCCTTACTTTTATCTGTGTTCAATTAGCATATTCAAATATTACGTTTGTCTCACCATTCAAAATGCAATGGTATTAAAAATTATTTAAAAAATAAAAATATTGCATTATTTTAATTTTTAGAAGTTTAAAGTTTTATAGGGAGAAATTCTTCGTTAATACTCAAGTGAATTTAAATTCAATAATTTTTTTAATTGTCTCCATTACTACAATGCAATTTGACATAATTTATATAATTTTAGTATACAATCATACTAATTAAATAAAAGCAAATACAATGGACTCTAATAAGAAGTTAGCCTATTATGTTCTAAAGTTATATGCTTGACCTAACATTGAAACTTAGGATTGGAATTTATAATAGTCATCCACTAAAGTGTATTTTATACAATTGAGTTCATTGCTTTTATTTTGATGAAATAACATATTCAAATATTAGGTTTATCTTACCATCGAAAATGCAATGGATTTCAAAATTATTAAAAAAACAAAAACTTTGCATTATTTTAATTTTTAGAATTTTAAAGTCCTACAAAGAGAAATTCTTAGTTAATACTTCAGTGAATTTAAATTTTGTAACTTTTTTAATTGTTTCCATTACCACAATGCAATTTGACATGATTTATATAATGTTTGTATACAAACATGTTAATTAAACAAAAGCAAATGCAATGGACTCTAATAAGAAGTTAACCCATTATGCTCTAAAGTTGTATACTTGACTCAACATTAAAGCTTGGGATTCGAATTTATAATAGTCATCCACAAAAGTGTATTTTGTACAATTTAGTCCATTACTTTTATTTATGTTCAATTAATATATTCAAATATTATATTTATCTCACCATTCAAAATGCAATGGCATTAAGAACTTTTTAAAAATTAAAAACATTGAATTATTTTAATTTTTAAAAATTTAAAATCTTACAAGGAGAAATTCTTTGTTAATACTCAAGTCAATTTAAATATTGTAATTTTTTAAAGTTTTTCGATAACCAAAATGCAATTTGACATGATTTATATAATTTAAGTACACAAACATGTTAATTAAACAAGAGCAAATGTGATGGACTCTAAAAAGAAGTTTGTCCACTGCGCTTTAGAGCTATATGCTTGACCCAACATTGAAGTTTGGGATTGGAATTTCTAATAGTCATCCACTCACGTGTGTTTTGTACAATTGAGTCCATTACTTTTATTTGTGTTCGATTAACGTATTCAAATATTACTTTTATGTCACCATTCAAAATACAATGGTATTAAAAAATTTTTTCAAAAATAAAAACATTGCATTATTTTAACTTTTATAATTTTAAAATCTTAGAGGGAGAAATTCTTCAGTAATACTCAAGTGACTTTAAATTTTGTAATTTTTTTAGTTGTCTCCATTACCACAATGCAATTTGACATTATTTATATAATTTTAGTATACAAGCATGTTAATTAAATAAAGGCAAATGCAATGGAGTCTAGTAAGAACTTTGTCCACTATGCTCTAGAGTTATATGCTTAAACCAACATTAAAGTTTGAGATTGCAATTTATAATGGGCATTGACGAAAGTCTATTTTATACAATTGAGTCCATTGCTTTTATTTTGGTGAATTAACATGTTCAAATTTTAGGTTTATCTCACCATTGAAAATGCAATGGAATTCAAAATTATATAAAACTTAAAAACATTTCATTATTTTAATTTTTAGAATTTTAAAGTCTGATAGGGAGAAATTCTTCGTGAATACTCAAGTGAATTTAAATATTGTAATTTTTTTAATTTTTTCCATAACCAAAATGCAATTTGACATGATTTATATAATTTTAGTATACAAACATGTTAATGAAACAAGAGCAAATGCGATAAACTCTAATAAGAAATTAGTCCACTGTGCTCTAGATCTATATGCTTGACCCAACATTGAAGTTTGGGATTGAAATTTATAATAGTCATCCACTCACGTGTGTTTTGTACAATTAAGTCCATTACTTTTATTTGTGTTCAATTAACATATTCAAATATTACTTTTATGTCACCATTTAAAATGCAATGGTATTAAAAATTTTTTCAAAAATAAAAAAATTGTATTATTTTAATTTTTAGAATTTTAAAGTCTTACAGGGAGAAATTCTTCGTTAATACTCAAGTTAATTTAAATTTTGTTATTGTTTTAATTGTCTCCATTACTAAATTGCAATTTGACATGATTTATATAATTTTAGTATGCAAACATGATAATTAAATAAAAGCAAATGCAATGGACTCGAAGCTTGGGATTGGAATTTATAATAGTCATCCACGAAAGTGTATTTTATAAAATTGAGTCCATTTCTTTCTTTTTGGTGAAATAACATATTCAAATATTAGGTTTATCTCACCATTGAAAATGAAATTGTATTAAAAATTATTTAAAAAATAAAAGCATAGCATTATTTTAATTTTTAGAGTTTTAAAATCTTAGTGGGAGAAATTCTTCATTAAGACTGAAGTGAATTTAAATTTTGTTATTTTTTTTCTTGTCTCCATTACCACAATGCAATTTGGCATGATTTATATAATTTTTGTATACAAACATGTTAATGAAATAAAAGGGAATGCAATGGACTCCAATAAGAAGTTTACCCATTACACTCTAAAGCTATATGCTTGACCCAATATTTAAGCTTGGGATTGCAATTTATAATAGTCGTCCACTAAAGTGTATTTTATACAATTGAGTCCATTGCTTTTATTTTGGTGAAATAATATATTCAAATATTAGGTTTATCTCACAATTGAAAATGCAATGGAATTCAAAATTATTTAAAAAACAAAAAACATTGCATTATATTAATTTTTAGAATTTTAAAATCTTATAAGGAGAAATTCTAATTTTTAGAATTTTAAAGTCTTACAGCGAATGCAATAGAGTCTAATAAGAATTTTACCCACTACGCTTTAGAGATATATGCTTAACCCAATATTGAAGCTTGAGATTACAATTTATAATAGTCATCGACTAAAGTGTAGTTTGTACCATAAAGTCAATTACTTATATTTATGTTCAATTAACATATTCAAATATTACGTTTTTCTCACAATTTGAAATGCAATGGTATTAAAAAATTTTTAAAAGATAAAAACATTGCATTATTTTAATTTTTAGAATTTTAAAATCTTAGAGAGAGAAATTATTCGTTAATACTTGAATGAATTTAAATTTTGTAATTTTTTTTAATGGTCTCCATTACTACAATGCAATTTGACATAATTTATATAATTTTAGTATTCAAACATGTTATTGAAATAAAAGCGAATGCAATGGACTCTAATAAGAAGTTAGCCCACTACGATCTAGAGCTCTATGCTTGACCCAATATTGAAGTTTGGGATTGGAATTTATAATAGTCATCCACTAATGTGTGTTTTGTACAATTGAGTCCATTACTTTTATTTGTATTCAATTAACATATTCAAATATCACGTTTGCCTCACCATTCAAAATGTAATGGTATTAATAATATTTTAAAAAATAAAAACATTGCATTTTTTTAATTTTTAGAATTTTAAAGTCTTATAGGGAGAAATTTTTTGTTAATACTCAAGTGAGTTTAAATTTTGTTATTTTTTTAATTGTCTCCATTAGCACAATGCAATTTGGCATGATTTATATAATTTTTGTATACAAACATGTAAATGAAATAAAAGAGAATGCAATGGACTCTAATATGAAGTTAGCCCAATACACTTTAGAGCTATATGGTTGACCCAACTTTGAAGCTTGGGATTGCAATTTATAATAGTCATCCACTAAAGTGTATTTCATACAATTGAGTCCATTGCTTTTATTTTGGTGAAATAACATATTCAAATATTAGGTTTATCTCACCATTGAAAATGCAATAGAATTAAAAATTATTTAAAAAATAAAAACATTGCATTATTTTGATTTTTAGAATTTTAAAGTCTTACAGGGAGAAATTGTTTGGTAATACCCGAGTCAATTTAAATTTTGTAATTTTTTAATTGTCTCCATTACCAAAATGCAATTTGACATGATTTATATAATTTTAGTATACAAACATGTTAATTAAATAAAAGTCAATGCAATGGACTCTAATAAGAAGTTAGCCCACTATGCTGTAGAGTTATATGCTTGACCCAACATTGAAACTTGCGATTGGAATGTATAATAGTCATCCACTAAAGTGTATTTTGTACAATTGAGTCCATTACTTTTATTGCTGTTTAATTAACATATTCAAATATTAGGTTTATCTCACCATTCACAATGCAATGGTATTAAGAATTTTTAAAATATAAAAACATTGCATTATTTTAATTTTTAGAATTTTAAAGTTTTATAGTGAGAAATTTTTCGTTATTAGTCAAGTGAATTAAAATTTTGTATGTTTTTTATTTGTCTCATTTACCACAGTACAATGTGTCATGATTTATATCATTTTAGTGTACAAACATATTAATGAAATAAAAGCAAATGCAATGGAGTCAAATAAGAACTTAGGCCACTACACTTTAAAGCTATATGCTTGACCCAACATTGAAGCTTAGGATTGCAATTTGTAATAGTCATCAACTAAAGTGTATTTTGTACCATATAGTCAATTACTTTTATTTCTGTTTAATTAACCTATTCAAATATTACGTTTATCTCACCATTTGAAATGCAATGGTATTAAAAATTTTTTAAAAGATAAAAGCATGCAATGGACTCTAATAAGAAGTTAGCCCACTATGATCTAGAGCTACATGCTTGACCCAACATTGAAGCTTGGGATTGGAATTTACAATAGTCATCCACTAAAGTGTATTTTATACAATTGAGTCCATTGCTTTTTATTTTGGTGAAATAACATTTTCAAATATTAGGTTTATCTCACCATCGAAAATGCAATGGAATTCAAAATTATTTAAAAAACAAAAACATTGCATTATTTTAATTTTTAGAATTTTAAAATCTAATAGGGAGAAATTCTTAGTTCATACTCTAATGAATTTAAATTTTGTAACTTTTTTAATTGTTCCATTACCACAATGCAAATTGTCATGATTTATATAATTTTTGTATACAAACATGTTAATTAAATAAAAGTAAATGCAATGGAATCTAATAAGAACTTAGCCCACTATGTTGTAGAGTTATATGCTTGACCCAACATTGATGCTTGGGATTGGAATTTATAATAGTCATCCACTCACGTGTGTTTTGTATAATTGAGTCCATTACTTTTATTTTGTTCAATTAACATATTTAAATATTACTTTTATGTTACCATTCAAAATGCAATGGTATTAAAAAATTTTTCAAAAATAAAAACATTGCATTATTTTAATTTTTATAATTTTAAAGTTTACACGGAGAAATTCTTCAGTAATATTCAAGTAAATTTAAATTTTGTAATTTTTTTAATTGTCTCCATTACCACAATGCAATTTGACATGATTTATATAATTTTAGTATACAAACATGTTAATTAAACAATAGTGAATGCAAAAGAGTCTAATAAGAAGATTGTCCACAACGCTTTAGAGCTATATGCTTGACCCAACATTGATGTTTGAGATTACAATTTATAATATTCATCGACGAAAGTGTATTTTATACAATTGAGTCCATTGCTTTTATTTTCTTGAATTAACATATTCAAATTTTAGGTTTATCTTACCATTGAAAATGTAATGGAATTCAAAATTATTTAAAAATTAAAAACATTGCATTATTTTAATTTTTTGAATTTTAAAGTCTGACAGGGAGAAATTCTTCATTAATACTCAAGTGAATTTAAATATTGTAATTTTTCTAATTTGTCCCATAACCAAAATGCAATTTGACATGATTTATATAATTTTAATATACAAATATGTTAATTAAACAAGAGCAAATGTGATGGACTCTAATAAGAGGTTAGTCCGCTGCGCTTTAAAGATATATGCTTGACCCAACATTGAAACTTGGAATTGGAATTTATAATAGTCATCCACTCACGTGTCTTTTGTACAATTAAGTCCATTACTTTTATTTGTGTTCAATTAACATATTCAAATATTACTTTTATGTCACCATTTAAAATGCAATGGTATTAAAATTGTTTCAAAAATAAAAACATTGCATTATTTTAATTTTTATAATTTTAAAGTCTTACAGGGAGAAATTCTTCATTAATACTCAAGTTAATTTAAATTTTGTTATTTTTTTAATTGTCTCCATTACTAAATTGCAATTTGACATGATTTATATAATTTTAGTATGCAAACAAGATAATTAAATAAAAGCAAATGCAATGAACTCGAAGCTTTAGATTGGAATTTATAATAGTCATCCACTAAAGTGTATTTTATAAAATTGAGTCCATTTCTTTCTTTTTGGTGAAATAACATATTCAAATATTAGGTTTATCTCACCATTGAAAATGAAATTGTATTAAAAATTATTTAACAAATAAAAGCATTGCATTATTTTAATTTTTAGAATATTAAAATCATAGTGGGAGAAATTCTTCATTAAGACTGAAGTGAATTTAAATTTTGTTATTTTTTTAATTGTCTCCATTACCACAATGCAATTTGGCATGATTTATATAATTTTTGTATACAAACATGTTAATGAAATAAAAGGGAATACAATGGACTCTAATAAGAAGTTTTCCTATTACACTCTAGAGCTATATGCTTAACCTAACATTAAAATTTAGGATTGCAATTTAAAATAGTCATATACTAAAGTGTATTTTATATAATTGAGTCCATTGCTTTTATTTTGGGGAAATAACATATTCAAATATTAGGTTCATCTAACCATTGAAAATGTAATGGAATTCAAAATGATTTAAAAAACAAAAACATTACATTATTTAAATTTTTAGAATTTTAAAGTCTTAGAGAGAGAAATTCATCATTAATACTCAAGTAAATTTAAAATTTGTAATTTTTTTAATTGTCTCCATGCCCCACAATGCAATTTGACATGATTTATATAATTTTAGGACACAAACATGTTCATTAAAGAAAAGTGAATGCAATAGACTCTAATAGGACGTTAGTCCACTGTGCTCTAGAGTTGTATGTTTAACCCCACATTAAAGCTTGGGATTGGAATTTATAATAGACATCCACTAAAGTGTATTTTACACAATTGAGTCCATTGTTTTTATTTTGGTGAGTTAACATATTCAAATATTAGGTTTATCTCACAATTGAAAATGCAATGGGATTCAAAATTATTTAAAAAAATAAAAACATTGCATTATTTTAATTGTTGCAATTTTAAAGTCTTACGGGAGAAATTCTTCATTAATACTCAAGTGAATTTAAATTTTGTAATTTTTTTAATTGTCTCCATTACCACAATGCAATTTGACATGATTTATATAATTTTAGTATACAAACATGTTAATTAAATAAAAGCGAATGCAATGGACTCTAATAAGAAGTTAGCCCACTACGCTCTAGAGCTATATGCTTGACCCAACATTGAAACTTGGGATTGGAATTTATAATAGTCATCCACTAAAGTGTATTTTATACAATTGAGTCCATTGCTTTTATTTTGGTGAAAATAACATATTCAAATAATTAGGTTTATCTCACAATTGAAATGCAATGGAATTCAAAATTATTAAAAACAAAAAACATTGCATTATTTTAATTTTTAGAATTTTAAAATCTTAGAGGAGAGAAATTATTCGTTAATACTTGAATGAATTTAAATTTTGTAATTTTTTTAATGGTCTTCATTACTACAATGCAATTTGACATAATTTATGTAATTTTAGTATTCAAACATGTTATTGAAATAAAAGCGAATATAATGGACTCTAATAAGAAGTTAGCCCACTATGATCTAGAGCTCCATGCTTGACCCAACATTGAAGCTTGGGATTGGAATTTATAATAGTCATCCACTAATGTGTGTTTTCTACAATTGAGTCCATTACTTTTATTTGTATTCAATTAACATATTCAAATATTACGTTTGCCTCACCATTCAAAATGCAATGGTATTAATAATATTTTAAAAAATAAAACATTGCATTTTTTTAATTTTTAGAATTTAAAGTCTAATAGGGAGAAATTTTTTGTTAATACTCAAGTGAGTTTAAATTTTGTTATTTTTTTAATTGTCTCCATTAGCACAATGCAATTTGGCATGATTTATATAATTTTTGTATACAAACATGTAAATGAAATCAAAGATAACGCAATGGACTTTAATATGAAGTTAGCCCATTACACTTTAGAGCTATATGGTTGACCCAACATTGAAGCTTGGGATTGCAATTTATAATAGTCATCCATTAAAGTGTATTTCATACAATTGAGTCCATTGCTTTTATTTTGGTGAAATAACATATTCAAATATTAGGTTTATCTCACCATTGAAAATGCAATGGAATTAAAAATTATTTAAAAAATAAAAACATTGCATTATTTTGATTTTTAGAATTTTAAAGTCTTACAGGGAGAAATTGTTCGGTAATACCTGAGTCAATTTAAATTTTGTAATTTTTTTAATTGTCTCCATTACCAAAATGCAATTTGACATGATTTATATAATTTTAGTATACAAACATGTTAATTAAATAAAAGTCAATGCATTGGACTCTAATAAGAAGTTAGCCCACTATGTTGTAGAGTTATATGCTTGACCCAACATTGAAACTTGCGATTGGAATGTATAATAGTCATCCACTAAAGTGTATTTTGTACAATTGAGTCCATGACTTTTATTGCTGTTCAATTAACATATTCAAATATTAGGTTTATCTCACCATTCACAATGCAATGGTATTAAGAATTTTTAAAATATAAAAACATTGCATTATTTTAATTTTTAGAATTTTAAAGTTTTACAGTGAGAAATTTTTCGTTATTAGTCAAGTGAATTGAAATTTTGTATGTTTTTTATTTGCTTCATTTACCACAGTACAATGTGTCATGATTTATATCATTTTAGTGTACAAGCATATTAATGAAATAAAAGTGAATGCAATAGAGTCGAATAAGAACTTAGGCCACTACACTTTAAAGCTATATGCTTGACCCAACATTGAAGTTTAAGATTGCAATTTGTAATAGTCATCAATTAAAGTGTATTTTGTACCATAGAGTTGATTACTTTTATTTCTGTTCAATTAACCTATTCAAATATTACGTTTATCTCACCATTCGAAATGCAATGGTATTAAAAATTTTTTAAAAGATAAAAACATGCAATGGACTCTAATAAGAAGTTAGCCCACTATGATCTAAAGCTACATGCTTGACCCAACATTAAAGCTTGGGATTGGAATTTACAATAGTCATCCACTAAAGTGTATTTTATACAATTGAGTCCATTGCTTTTTATTGTGGTGAAATAACATTTTCAAATATTAGGTTTATCTCACCTCGAAAATGCAATGGAATTCAAAATTATTTAAAAAACAAAAACATTGTATTATTTTAATTTTTAGAATTTTAAAATCTAACAGGGAGAAATTCTTAGTTCATACTCTATTGAATTTAAATTTTGTAACTTTTTTAATTGTTCCATTACCACAATGCAAATTGTCATGATTTATATAATTTTTGTATACAAACATGTTAATTAAACAAAAGTAAATGCAATGGAATCTAATAAGAACTTAGCCCACTATGTTGTAGAGTTATATGCTTGACCCAACATTGAGGCTTGGTATTGGAATTTATAATAGTCATCCACGAAAGTGTATTTTGTACAATTGAGTCCATTACTTTTATTTGTATTCAATTAATATATTCAAATATTACGTTGATCTCACCATTCAAAATGAAATGGTATTAAGAATTTTTTAAAAAATAAAAACATTGCATTATTTTAATTTTTATAATTTTAAAGTCTTACAGGAAGAAATTCTTCGTTAACTCTCAAGTGAATTTAAATTTTGTACAATTGAGTCCCTTACTTTTATCTGAGTTCAATTAACATATTCAAATATAACGTTTGTCTCACCATTGAAAATGCAATGGTGTTAAAAATTGTTTAAAAAATAAAAATATTGCATTATTTTAATTTTTAGAATTTTAAAGTCTTATAAGGAGAAATTGTTCATTAATACTCAAGTGAATTTAAATTTTGTAACTTTTTTAATTGTTCCATTACCACAATGCAATTTGTCATGATTTATATAATTTTTGTATACAAACACGTTAATTAAACAAAAACAAATGCAATGGACTCTAATAAAAGGTTAGTCCACTATGCTGTAGAGTTATATGTTTGACCCAACATTAAGGCTTGGTATTGGAATTTATAATAGTCATCCACGAAAGTGTATTTTGTACAATTGAGTCCATTATTTTTATTTGTATTCAATTAACATATTCAAATATTACGTTGATCTCACCATTCAAAATGAAATGGTATTAATAATTTTTTTTTAAAAAAAAACATTGCATTATTTTAATTTTTAGAATTTTAAAGTCTTACAGGGAAAAATTCTTCGTTAACTCTCAAGTGAATTTAAATTTTGTACAATTAAGTCCCTTACTTTTATCTGTATTCAATTAACATATTCAAATATAACGTTTGTCTCACCATTGAAAATGCAATGGTATTAAAATTATTTAAAAAATAAAAATATTACATTATTTTAATTTTTAGAATTTTAAAGTCTTATAGGGAGAAATTGTTCATTAATACTTAAGTGAATTTAAATTTGGTAATTTTTTTAATTGTCTCCATTACCACAATGCAACTTGACATGATTTATATAATTTTATTATACAAATATGTTAATTAAATAAATGTGAATGCAATGGACTCTAATAAGAAGTTAGCCCATTATGCTGTAGAGTTATATGGTTGGCCTAACATTGAAGTTTGGGATTGGAATTTATAATAGTCATCCACTCACATGTGTTTTGTACAATTGAGTCCATTACTTTTATTTTGGTGAAATAACATTTTCAAATATTAGGTTTATCTCACCATTAAAAATGCAATGGAATTCAAAATTATTTAAAAAACAAGAACATTGCATTATTTTAATTTTTAGAATTTTAAAGTCTTACAGGGAGAAATTCTTCGTTAACACTTGAGTGAATTTAAATTTTGTAATTTTGTTTAATTGTGTTCGTTACCAACATGTAATTTGACATGATTTATATAATTTTAGTACACAAATATGTTAATGTAATAAAAGCGAATGCAATGGACTCTAATAAGAAGTTAGGCCACTACGTTCTCGAGCTATATGTTTGACCCAACATTGGAGCTTGAGATTGCAATTTATCATAGTCATCCCTAAAGTGTATTTTACACATTTGAGTCCATTGCTTTTATTTTGGTAAATTAACATATTCAAATATTATGTTTATCTCACCATTGAAAATGCAATGGTATTACAAATTATTTAAAAAATAAAAGCATTGTATTATTTTAATTTGTAGAATTTGAAAGTTTACTAGGGAGAAATTCTCCATTAACACTCAAGTGAATTTAAATTTTGTAATTTTTTTTAATTGTCTCCGTTACCAATATGCAATTTGACATTATTTATATAATTTTAGTACACAAATACGTTAATGAAATAAAAGTGAATGCAATGGACTTTAATAAGAAGTTAGGCCACTACGCTCTCGAGCTATATGCTTAACCCAACATTAGAGCTTGAAATTGCAATTTATCATAGTCATCTCTAAAGTGTATTTTACACATTTGAGTCCATTGCTTTTATTTTGGTAAATTAACATATTCAAATATTAGGTTTATCTCACCTTTGAAAATGCAATGGTATTAAAAATTATTTAAAAAATAAAAGCATTGCATTATTTTAATTTTTAGAATTTGAAAGTTTACTAAGGAGAAATTCTCCGTTAACACTTAAGTGAATTTAAATTTTTTAATTATTTTAATTGTCTTCATTACCATAATGCAATTTGACATGATTTATATAATTTTAGTATGCAAACATGCTAATTAAATAAAGGTGAATGCAATGGACTCTAATAAAAAGTTAGCCCACTACACTGTATAGTTATATACTTGACCCAACATTGATGCTTGAGATTGGAATTTATAATAGACATCCATTAAAGTTTGTTTTATATAATTGAGTTCATTGCTTTTATTTTGGTGAAATAACATATTCAAATATTAGGTTTGTCTCAGCATTGAAAATGCAATGGAATTCAAAATTATTTAAAAAACAAAAACTTTGCATTATTTTAATGTTTAGAATTTTAAAGTCTTACAGCGAGAAATTCTTAGTTAATACTCAAGTGAATTTAAATTTTGTAACATTTTTAATTGTTTCCATTGCCACAATGCAATTTGACATGATTTATATAATATTTGTATACAAACATGTTAATTAAACAAAAGCAAATGCAATGGACTTTAATAAGACGTTAGTCCACTACACTCTAGAGTTATATACTTGACCCAACATGGAAGTTTGGGATTCAAATTTATAATAGTCATCCACGAAAGTGTATTTTGTACAATTTAGTGCATTACTTTTATTTGTGTTCAATTAACATATTCAAATATTATGTTTATCTCACCATCCAAAATGCAATGGTATTAAGAATTTTTAAAAAAATAAAAACATTGCATTATTTTAATTTTTAAAATTTTAAAATCTTACAGGGAGAATTTCTTCGTCAATACTCAAGTCAATTTAAATATTGTCATTTTTTTTATTTCTTTGATAACCAAAATGCAATTTGACATAATTTATATAATTTTAGTATACAAACATGTTAATTAAATAAGAGCAAATGCGATGGACTCTAATAAAAAGTTTGTCCACTGCCCTCTAGAGCTATATGCTTGACCCAACATTGATGCTTGGGATTGGAATTTATAATAGTCATCCACTCATGTGTGTTTTGTATAATTGAGTCCATTACTTTTATTTTGTTCAATTAACATATTCAAATATTACTTTTATGTTACCATTCAAAATGCAATGGTATTAAAAAATTTTTGAAAAATAAAAACATTGCATTATTTTAATTTTTATAATTTTAAAGCTTACACGGAGAAATTTTTCGATAATACTTAAGTAAATTTAAATTTTGTAATTTTTTTAATTGTCTCCATTACCATAATGCAATTTGACTTGATTTATATAATTTTAGTATACAAACATGTTGATTAAACAATAGTGAATGCAAAAGAGTCTAATAAGAAGATTGTCCACAACGCTTTAGAGCTATATGCTTGACCCAACATTGATGTTTGAGATTGCAATTTATAATATTTATCAATGAAAGTGTATTTTATACAATTGAGTCCATTGCTTTTATTTTCTTGAATTAACATATTCAAATTTTAGGTTTATCTTACCATTGAAAATGCAATGGAATTCAAAATTATTTAAAAATTAAAAACATTGCATTATTTTAATTTTTTGAATTTTAAAGTCTAACAGGGAGAAATTCTTCGTTAATACTCAAGTGAATTTAAATATTGCAATTTTTCTAATTTTTCCCATAACCAAAATGCAATTTGACATGATTTATATAATTTTAATATACAAACATGTTAATTAAATAAGAGCAAATGTGATGGACTCTAATAAGAGGTTAGTCCGCTGCGCTCTAAAGATATATGCTTGACCCAACATTGAAACTTGGGATTGGAATTTATAATAGTCATCCACTCACATGTCTTTTGTACAATTAAGTCCATTACTTTTATTTGTGTTCAATTAACATATTCAAATATTACTTTTATGTCACCATTTAAAATGCAATGGTATTAAAATTGTTTCAAAAATAAAAACATTGCATTATTTTAAATTTTAAAATTTTAAAGTCTTACAGGGAGAAATTCTTCATTAATACTCAAGTTAATTTAAATTTTGTTATTTTTTTAATTGTCTCCATTACTAAATTGCAATTTGACATGATTTATATAATTTTAGTATGCAAACAAGATAATTAAATAAAAGCAAATGCAATGGACTCGAAGCTTGGGATTGGAATTTATAATAGTCATCCACTAAAGTGTATTTTATAAAATTGAGTCCATTTCTTTCTTTTTGGTGAAATAACATATTCAAATATTAGATTTATCTCACCATTGAAAATGAAATTGTATTAAAAATTATTTAACAAATAAAAACATTGCATTATTTTAATTTTTAGAATATTAAAATCTTAGTGGGAGAAATTCTTCATTAAGACTGAAGTGAATTTAAATTTTGTTATTTTTTTAATTGTCTCCATTACCACAATGCAATTTGGCATGATTTATATAATTTTTGTATACAAACATGTTAATGAAATAAAAGGGAATGCAATGGACTCTAATAAGAAGTTTTCCCATTACACTCTAGAGCTATATGCTTAACCCAACATTAAAATTTAGGATTGCAATTTAAAATAGTCATATACTAAAGTGTATTTTATATAATTGAGTCCATTGCTTTTATTTTGGGGAAATGACATATTCAAATATTAGGTTCATCTGACCATTGAAAATGCAATGGAATTCAAAATGATTTAAAAAACAAAAACATTGCATTATTTTAATTTTAGAATTTTAAAATCTTATAGGGAGAAATTCATCATTAATACTCAAGTAAATTTAAAATTTGTAATTTTTTTAATTGTCTCCATGCCCACAATGCAATTTGACATGATTTATATAATTTTAGGATACAAACATGTTCATTAAAGAAAAGTGAATGCGATAGACTCTAATAGGACGTTAGTCCACTGTGCTCTAGAGTTGTATGTTTAACCCCACATTAAAGCTTCGGATTGGAATTTATAATAGACATCTACTAAAGTGTATTTTACACAATTGAGTCCATTGTTTTTATTTTGGTGAGTTAACATATTCAAATATTAGGTTTATCTCACAATTTGAAAATGCAATTGGATTCAAAATTATTTAAAAAAAATAAAAACATTGCATTATTTTAATTGTTGTAATTTTAAAGTCTTACGGGAGAAATTCTTCATTAATACTCAAGTGAATTTAAATTTTGTAATTTTTTTAATTGTCTCCATTACCATAATGCAATTAGACATGATTTATATAATTTTAGTATACAAAGATGTTAATTAAACAAAAGTGAATGCAATAGATTCTAATAAAAAGTTAGTCCACTACACTCTAGAACTATATGTTGGACCAACATTGAAGTTTGAGATTGCTATTTACAATAGTTATCCCCTAAAGTTTAATTTATACATCTAAGTCCATTGCATTTATTTTGGTAAATTAACATATTCAAATATTAGGTTTATCTCACTATTCAAAATGCAATTGTATTAAAGATTATTTAAAAAATAAAAGCATTGCATTATTTTAATTTTTAGAATTTTAAAATCTTAGTGCAAGAAATTCTTCGTTAATACTTAAGTGAATTTAAATTTTATTATTTTTTTAATTGTCTACATGCCCACAATGCAATTTGACATGATTTATATAATTTTAATATACAAACATGTTAAGGAAATAAAAAGGAATGAAATGGACTCTAATATGAAGTTAGCCCATTACGCTTTAGAGCTATATGCTTGACCTAACATTGAAGTTTGGGATTGCAATTTATAATAGTCATCCACTAAAATGTATTTTATACAATTGAGTCCATTGCTTTTATTTTGGTGAAATAACATATTCAAATATTAGGTTTATCTCACCATTGAAAATGCAATGGAATTAAAAACTATTTAAAAAATAAAAACATTGCATTATTTTAATTTGTATAATTTTAAGGTCTTACAGGGAAAAATTTATCGGTAATACTTAAGTGAATTTAAATTTTGTAATTTTTTTTAATTATCTCCATTACCACAATGCAATTTGACATGATTTATATAATTTTAGTATACAAACATGTTAATTAAATAAAAACCAATGCAATGGACACTAATAAAAAGTTAACCCACTATGCTATAGAGTTATATGCTTGACCTAACATTAAAACTTGCAATTGGAATTTATAATAGTCATCCATTAAAGTGTATTTTGTACAATTGAGTCCATTACTTTTAATGGTGTTCAATTAACATATTCAAATATTATATTTATCTCACCATTCACAATGCAATGGTGTTTAGAATTTTTTAAAAATAAAAATATTGCATTATTTTAATTTTTAGAATTTTAAAGTCTTACAGTGAGAAATTTTTTGTTATGAGTCAAGTGAATTGAAATTTATTATGTTTTTTAATTGTCTCCTTTACCACAGTACAATGTGTTATGATTTATATAATTTTAGTATACAAACATATTAATAAAATAAAAGCAAATGCAATGGAGTCTAATAAGAACTTAGCCCATTATGCTTTAAAGCTATATGCTTGACCCAACATTGAAACTTGGGATTGCAATTTATAATAGTCATCGACTAAAGTGTAGTTTGTACCATAGAGTTGATTACTTATATTTTTGTTCAATTAACATATTCAAATATTACATTTATCTCTCCATTCAAAATGCAATGGTATTAAAAATTTTTTAAAAGATAAAAACATTACACTAATTTAATTTTTAAAATTTTAAAGTCTTAGAGAGAGAAATTGTTCGTTAACACTCGAGTGGATTTAAATTTTGTAATTTTTTTAATAGTCTCCATTACCACAATGCAATTTGACATGATTTATAAAATTTTAATATTCAAACATGTTATTGAAATAAAAGCCAATGCAATGGACTCTAATAAGAAGTTAGCCAACTACGATCTAGAGTTACATGCTTCACCCAACATTGAAGCTTGGGATTGGAATTTATAATAGTCATCCACTAATGTGTGTTTTGTACAATTGAGTCTATTACTTTTATTTGTATTGAATTAACATATTCAAACATCACGTTTATCTCACCATTCAAAATGCAATGATATTAATAATATTTTAAAAAATAAAAACATTGCATTATTTTAAATTTTGTTATTTTTTTAATTATCTCCATTACCACAATTCAATTTGGCATGATTTATATAATTTTAGTATACAAACATGTTAATGAAATAAAAGGGAATGCAATAGACTCTAATATGAAGTTAGCCCATTACACTTTAGAGCTATATGCTTGACCTAACATTGAAACTTGGGATTGCAATTTATACAATTGAGTCCATTGCTTTTATTTTGGTGGAAATAACATATTCAAATATTAGGTTTATCTCTCTATTGAAAATGCAATGGAATTAAAAATTATTTTAAAAATAAAAACATTGCATTATTTTAATTTTTATAATTTTAAAGTCTTATAGGGAGAAATTTCTTGAAAATACTTAAGTGAATTTAAATTTTATAATTTTTTAATTCTCTCCATTACAACAATGCAATTTTGACATGATTTATATAATTTTAGTATACAAACATGTTTGTATTTTAATTTTTATAATTTTAAAATCTTAGAGGGAGAAATTTCTCGATAATACTCAAGTGAATTTAAATTTTGTAATTTTTTTAATTCTCTCTATTACCACAATGCAATTTGGCATGATTTATATAATTTTGTATACAAAACATGTTAATTATAAATAAAAGCAAATGCAATGAACTTTAANGGAGAAATTCTTCGTTAACTCTCCAATGAATTTAAAATTTTGTACAATTGAGTCCCTTACTTTTATCTATATTCATTTAACATATTCAAATATAAGTTTGTCTCACCATTGAAAATGCAAGGGTATTAAAATTATTTAAAAAAAAAAATATTGCATTATTTTAATTTTTAGAATTTTAAAGTCTTATAGGGAGAAATTGTTCATTAATACTTAAGTGAATTTAAATTTGGAATTTTTTTAATTGTCTCCATTACCACAAGGCAACTTGACATGATTTAATATAATTTTATTATACAAACATGTTAATTAAATAACATGCGAAATGCAATGGATTCTAATAAGAAGTTAGCCCCATTATGTGTAGAGTTATATGCTTGGCCACATTGAAGTTTGGGATTGGAATTTATAATAGTCATCCACTCATGTGTTTTGTACAATTGAGTCTATTACTTTTATTTTGGTGAAATAACATTTTCAAATATTAGGTTTATCTCACCATCGAAAATGCAATGGAATTCAAAATTATTTAAAAAATAAAAACATTGCATTATTTTAATTTTTAGAATTTTAAAATCTTACAAGGAGAAATTCTTCGTTAACACTCGAGTGAATTTAAATTTTGTAATTTTGTTTAATTGTCTTCGTTACCAACATGTAATTTGACATGATTTATATAATTTTAGTACACAAATATGTTAATGTAATAAAAGCGAATGCAATGGACTCTAATAAGAAGTTAGGCGACTACGTTTCTCGAGCTATATGTTTGACCCAACATTGGAGCTTGAGATTGCAATTTATCATAGTCATCCCTAAAGTGTATTTTACACATTTGAGTCCATTGCTTTTATTTTGGTAAATTAACATATTCAAATATTAGGTTTATCTCACCATTGAAAATGCAATGGTATTACAAATTATTTAAAAAATAAAAGTATTGTATTATTTAATTTGTAGAATTTGAAAGTTTACTAGGGAGAAATTCTCCATTAACACTCAAATAAATTTAAATTTTGTAATTTTTTTTAATTGTCTCTGTTACCAATATGCAATTTGACATTATTTATATAATTTTAGTACACAAATATGTTAATGAAATAAAAGTGAATGCAATGGATTTTAATAAGAAGTTAGGCCATTACACTCTCGAGCTATATGCTTGACCCAACATTAGAGCTTGAAATTGCAATTTATCATAGTCATCTCTAAAGTGTATTTTACACATTTGAGTCCATTGCTTTTATTTTGGTAAATTAACATATTCAAATATTAGGTTTATCTCACCTTTGAAAATGTAATGGTATTAAAAATTATTTAAAAAAATAAAAGCATTGCATTATTTTAATTTTTAGAATTTGAAAGTTTACTAGGGAGAAATTCTCCGTTAACACTTAAGTGAATTTAAATTTTTAATTTTTTTAATTGTCTTCATTACCACAATGCAATTTGACATGATTTATATAATTTTAGTATGCAAACATGTTAATTAAATAAAGATGAATGCAATGGACTCTAATAAAAAGTTAGCCCATTACACTATATAGTTATATACTTGACCCAACATTGATGCTTGAGATTGGAATTTATAATAGACATCCATTAAAGTGTGTTTTATATAATTGAGTTCATTGCTTTTATTTTGGTGAAATAACATATTTAAATATTAGGTTTATTTCAGTATTGAAAATGCAATGGAATTCAAAATTATTTGAAAAACAAAAACTTTGCATTATTTTAATGTTTAGAATTTTAAAATCTTACAGCAAGAAATTCTTAGTTAATACTCAAGTGAATTTAAATTTTGTAACATTTTTAATTGTTTCCATTGCCACAATGCAATTTGACATGATTTATATAATATTTGTATACAAACATGTTAATTAAACAAAAGCAAATGCAATGGACTTTAATAAGACGTTAGTCCACTACACTTTAGAGTTATATACTTGACCCAACATTGAAGCTTGGGATTCAAATTTATAATAGTCATCTACGAAAGTGTATTTTGTACAATTTAGTGCATTACTTTTATTTGTGTTCAATTAACATATTCAAATATTATGTTTATCTCACCATCCAAAATGCAATGGTATTAAGAATTTTTAAAAAAATAAAAACATTGCATTATTTTAATTTTTAGAATTTTAAAATCTTACAGGGAGAATTTCTTTATTAATACTCAAGTCAATTTAAATATTGTGATTTTTTTATTTCTTTGATAACCAAAATGCAATTTGACATAATTTATATAATTTTAGTATACAAACATGTTAATTAAATAAGAGCAAATGCGATGGACTTTAATAAAAAGTTTGTCCACTGCCCTCTAGAGCTATATGCTGGACCCAACATTGATGCTTGGGATTGGAATTTATAATAGTCATCCACTCACATGTGTTTTGTATAATTGAGTCCATTACTTTTATTTGTTCAATTAACATATTTAAATATTACTTTTATGTTACCATTCAAAATACAATGGTATTAAAAAATTTTTCAAAAATAAAAACATTGCATTATTTTAATTTTTATAATTTTAAAGTTTACACGGAGAAATTCTTCTGTAATACTCAAGTAAATTTAAATTTTGTAATTTTTTTAATTGTCTCCATTATCACAATGCAATTTGACATGATTTATATAATTTTAGTATACAAACATGTTAATTAAACAATAGTGAATGCAAAAGAGTCTAATAAGAAGATTGTCCACAACGCTTTAGAGCTATATGCTTGACCTAACATTGATGTTTGAGATTGCAATTTATAATATTCATCGACGAAAGTGTATTTTATACAATTGAATCCATTGCTTTTATTTTCTTGAATTAACATATTCAAATTTTAGGTTTATCTTACCATTGAAAATGCAATGGAATTCAAAATTATTTAAAAATTAAAAACATTGCTTTATTTTAATTTTTTGAATTTTAAAGTCTGACAGGGAGAAATTCTTCGTTAATACTCAAGTAAATTTAAATATTGTAATTTTTCTAATTTTTCCCATAACCAAAATGCAATTTGACATGATTTATATAATTTTAATATACAAACATGTTAATTAAACAAGAGCAAATGTGATGGACTCTAATAAGAGGTTAGTCCGCTACGCTCTAAAGATATATGCTTGACCCAACATTAAAACTTGGGATTGGAATTTATAATAGTCATCCACTCACGTGTCTTTTGTACAATTAAGTCCATTACTTTTATTTGTGTTCAATTAACATATTCAAATATTACTTTTATGTCACCATTTAAAATGCAACGGTACTAAAATTGTTTCAAAAATAAAAACATTGCATTATTTTAATTTTTAGAATTTTAAAGTCTTATAGGGAGAAATTATTCGTTAATACTCAAGTTAATTTAAATTTTGTTATTTTTTTAATTGTCTCCATTACTAAATTGCAATTTGACATGATTTATATAATTTTAGTATGCAAACAAGATAATTAAATAAAATCAAATGCAATGGACTCGAAGCTTGGGATTGGAGTTTATAATAGTCATCCACTAAAGTGTATTTTATAAAATTGAGCCCATTTCTTTCTTTTTGGTGAAATAACATATTCAAATATTAGGTTTATCTCACCATTGAAAATGAAATTGTATTAAAAATTATTTAACAAATAAAAGCATTGTATTATTTTAATTTTTATAATATTAAAATCTTAGTGGAAGAAATTCTTCATTAAGACTCAAGTGAATTTAAATTTTGTTATTTTTTTAATTGTCTCCATTACCACAATGCAATTTGACATGATTTATATAATTTTTGTATACAAACATGTTAATGAAATAAAAGGGAATGGAATGGACTCTAATAAGAAGTTTTCCCATTACACTCTAGAGCTATATACTTAACCCAACATTAAAATTTAGGATTGCAATTTAAAATAGTCATATACTAAAGTGTATTTTATATAATTGAGTCCATTGCTTTTATTTTGGGGAAATAACATATTCAAATATTAGGTTCATCTGACCATTGAAATTGCAATGGAATTCAAAATGATTTAAAAAAACAAAAACATTGCATTATTTTAATTTTTAGAATTTTAAAGTCTTATAGGGAGAAATTCATCATTAATACTCAAGTAAATTTAAAATTTGTAATTTTTGTAATTGTCTCTATGCCCACAATGCAATTTGACATGATTTATATAATTTTAGGACACAAACATGTTCATTAAAGAAAAGTGAATGCAATAGACTCTAATAGGACGTTAGTCCACTGTGCTCTAGAGTTGTATGTTTAACTCCACATTAAAGCTTGGGATTGGAATTTATAATAGACATCCACTAAAGTGTATTTTACACAATTGAGTCCACTGTTTTTATTTTGGTGAGTTAACATATTCAAATATTAGGTTTATCTCACAATTGAAAATGCATATGGATTCAAAATTATTTAAAAAAATAAAAACATTGCATTATTTTAATTGTTGCAATTTTAAAGTCTTATGGGAGAAATTCTTTATTAATACTCAAGTGAATTTAAATTTTATAATTTTTTTAATTGTCTCCATTACCACAATGCAATTAGACATGATTTATATAATTTTAGTATACAAAGATGTTAATTAAACAAAAGCGAATACAATAGATTCTAATAAGAAGTTAGTCCACTACGCTCTAAAACTATATGTTGGACCCAACATTGAAGTTTGAGATTGCTATTTACAATAGTTATCCCCTAAAGTTTATTTTATACATCTAAGTCCATTGCATTTATTTTGGTAAATTAACATATTCAAATATTAGGTTTATCTCACTATTCAAAATGCAATTGTATTAAAGATTATTTAAAAAATAAAAGCATTGCATTATTTTAATTTTTAGAATTTTAAAATCTTAGTGTAAGAAATTCTTCGTTAATACTTAAGTGAATTTAAATTTTATTATTTTTTTAATTGTCTACATGCCTACAATGCAATTTGAAATGATTTATATGATTTTAATATACAAACATGTTAAGGAAATAAAAGGGAATGCAATGGACTTTAATATGAAGTTAGCCCATTACGCTTTAGAGCTATATGTTTGACCTAACATTGAAGTTTGGGATTGCAATTTATAATAGTCATCCATTAAAGTGTATTTTATATAATTGAGTCCATTGCTTTTATTTTGGTGAAATAACATATTCAAATATTAAGTTTATCTCACAATTGAAAATGCAATGGAATTAAAAACTATTTAAAAAATGAAAACATTGCATTATTTTAATTTTTATAATTTTAAGATCTTACAGGGAGAAATTTATCGGTAATACTTAATTGAATTTAAATTTTGTAATTTTTTTAAATTATCTCCATTACCACAATGCAATTTGACATGATTTATATAATTTTAGTATACAAGCATGTTAATTAAATAAAAGCCAATGCAATGAACACTAATAAGAAGTTAACCCACTATGCTATAGAGTTATATGCTTGACCTAACATTAAAACTTGCAATTGGAATTTATAATAGTCATCCATTAAAGTGTATTTTGTATAATTGAGTCCATTACTTTAATGGTGTTCAATTAACATATTCAAATATTATGTTTATCTCACCATTCACAATGCAATGGTGTTAAGAATTTTTTAAAAATAAAAATATTGCATTATTTTAATTTTTAGAATTTTAAAGTCTTACAGTGAGAAATTTTTTGTTATAAGTCAAGTGAATTGAAACTTATTATGTTTTTAATTATCTCCTTTACCATAGTACAATGTGTTATGATTTATATAATTTTAGTATACAAACATATTAATAAAATAAAAGCAAATGCAATGGAGTCTAATAAGAACTTAGCCCATTATGCTTTAGAGCTATATGCTTGACCCAACATTGAAACTTGGGATTGCAATTTATAATAATCATCGACTAAAGTGTAGTTTGTACCATAGAGTTGATTACTTATATTTTTGTTCAATTAACATATTCAAATATTACATTTATCTCACCATTCAAAATGCAATGGTATTAAAAATTTTTAAAAGATAAAAACATTACATTAATTTAATTTTTAGAATTTTAAAGTCTTAGAGGGAGAAATTGTTCATTAATACTCAAGTAAATTTAAATTTTGTAATTTTTTTTAATAGTCTCCATTACCATAATGCAATTTGACATGATTTATATAATTTTAGTATTCAAACATGTTATTGAAATAAAAGCCAATGCAATGGACTCTAATAAGAAGTTAGCCAACTACGATCTAGAGTTACATGCTTCACCCAACATTGAAGCTTGGAATTGGAATTTATAATAGTCATCCACTAATGTGTGTTTTGTACAATTGAGTCCATTACTTTTATTTGTATT
This sequence comes from Bruguiera gymnorhiza, assembly GCA_020883675.1. Lineage (NCBI taxonomy): Eukaryota > Viridiplantae > Streptophyta > Magnoliopsida > Malpighiales > Rhizophoraceae > Bruguiera > Bruguiera gymnorhiza. The sequence goes on from JAIRCJ010000270.1 coordinate 27,907, forward strand.
GAATTAACATATTCAAACATCACGTTTATCTCACCATTTAAAATGCAATGATATTAATAATATTTTAAAAAATAAAAACATTGCATTATTTTAAATTTTGTTATTTTTTTAATTATCTCCATTACCACAATTCAATTTGGCATGATTTATATAATTTTAGTATACAAACATGTTAATGAAATAAAAGGGAATGCAATGGACTCTAATATGAAGTTAGCACATTACACTTTAGAGCTATATGCTTGACGTAACATTGAAACTTGGGATTGCAATTTATACAATTGAGTCCATTGCTTTTATTTTGGTGAAATAACATATTCAAATATTAGGTTTATCTCACCATTGAAAATGCAATGGAATTAAAAATTATTTTAAAAATAAAACATTGCATTATTTTAATTTTTATAATTTTAAGGTCTTACAGGGAGAAATTTCCTGATAATACTTAAGTGAATTTAAATTTTGTAATTTTTTTAATTCTCTTCATTACAACAATGCGATTTGACATGATTTATATAATTTTAGTATACAAACATGTTTGTATTTTAATTTTTATAATTTTAAAAATCTTAGAGGGAGAAATTTCTCGATAATACTCAAGTGAATTTAAATTTTGTAATTTTTTTAGTTCTCTTTATTACCACAATGCAATTTGGCATGATTTATATAATTTTAGTATACAAACATGTTAATTAAATAAAAGCAAATGCAATGCACTTTAATAAGAAGTTAGCCCACTATGTTGTAGAGTTATATGCTTGACCCAACATTGTAGTTTGCGATTGCAATTTATAATACTAATCGACTAAAGTGTATTTTGTATAATTGAGTTCATTACTTTTATTGGTGTTCAATTAACATATTCAAATATTAGGTTTATCTCACCATTAAAAATGCAATGGAATTCAAAATTATTAAAAAAATAAACACATTGCATTATTTTAATTTTTATAATTTTAAAGTCTTATAGGGAGAAATTTTCGGTAATACTCAAGTGAAATTTTGTAATTTTTTAATTGTCTTGATTACCACAATGCAATTGACATGATTTATATAATTTAGTATACAAACATGTTAAGTAAATAAAAGCCAATGCCATGGACTCTAATAACAAGTTAGCCCACTACATTGTAGAGTTATATGCTTAACCCAACATTTAAACTTGCGATTGGAATTTATAATAGTAATCCACTAAAGTGTATTTTGTACAATTGAGTCTATTACTTTTATTGGTGTTCAATTAACATATTCAAATATTATGTTTAATCTCACCATTCACAATGTAATGGTATTAGAATTTTTAAAAACTAAAACATTATATTATTTAATTTTTAGAATTTAAAAGTCTTATGGTGAGAAATTTTTGTTATTGGTCAAGTGAATTTTAAATTTTGTAAGTTTTTTAATTGTCTCCTTTACCATTGTAGCAATTTTTCATGATTTATATAATTTTAGTATACAAACATATTAATGAAATAAAAGGGAATGCAATGGAGTTAATATGAACTTAGCCCATTACACTTTAGAGCTATATGCTTGACCCGACATTGAAAGCTTAGGATTGCAATTTATAATATTCATTGACTAAAGTGTATTTTGTACCATAAAGTCAATTACTTTTATTTTTGTTCACATTAACATATTCAAATATTATATTTATCTCACTATTTAAAATGCAATGGTTTTACAAATTTTTAAAAGATAAGAACATTGCATTATTTTAATTTTTAGAATTTTAAAGTCTTAAAGGGAGAAATTGTTCATTAATACTTGAATGAATTTAAATTTTTTAATTTTTTTAATTGTCTCCATTACCACAATGCAATTTGACATGATTTATATAATTTAGTATTCAAACATGTTAATGAAATAAAAGCGAATGCAATGGACTGTAATACAGAAGTTAGCCATTACGATCTAAAAGCTACATGCTTGTGTCATGGGGTCATTACTTTCTCCCTAAAAGGTAGCTTGTTGGGGTGTAGTACCCATGCTTATATGACCCAAGGATCCCCCTCTTCCTATCTGATGTGGGATGTAGGAGTTAGGTTGTACCTAACTGTTTGTGTCTGAGACATAACCCATCCGTGACATTCTCCCCCACCAAATCCATCGACGTCCTCATCGGGAATCAGGGCTCCCTTGCCTATTTGAAGCACTTGGCGAGAGGCATTGGAATCGGGCTCAGGTCGGCTCTGATACCACTTGTCACGAGGTCATTACTTTCTCCCCAAAAAGCAGTCTATTGGGTGTGCAGCACCCATTTATATGACCTAAGGTCCCTCTCTTCCTATCTAATGTGGGATGTGGGAGTCGGGTTGTACCTAGCCCGTCCGTGTCCGAGACATAACCCGTCCGTGACACTTGACCCAACATTAAAGCTTGGGATTGGAATTTATAATAGTCATCTACTAATGTGTGTTTTGTACAATTGAGTCCATTACTTTTAGTTGTATTAAATTTACACATTCAAATATCAAGTTTATCTCACCATTCAAAATGCAATGGTATTAATAATATTTTAAAAATAAAAACATTGCATTATTTTAATTTTTAGAATTTAAAAGTCTTACAGGAGAAATTCCCTCGTTAATACTCAAGTGACTTAAAATTTTGTAAGTTTTTTAATTGTCTCCATTACCACAATGCAATTTGACATGATTTTATAATTTTAGTATACAAAGATATTAATTAAATAAAAGCAAATGCAATTGACTCTACTAAGAAGTTAGCCACTACTCTTTGGAGATATATGCTTGACACAATATTGAACCTCCGGATTAAAGTATACAAACATGTTAATTAAATAAAAGTGAATGCAATGGATTCTAATAAAAAGTTAACCCACTACGCTCTAGAGCTTATACTTGACCCAACATTGAAACTTGGGATTGGAATTTATAATAGTCATCCGCTAAAATTTATTTTGTACNCCAAGGATCCCCCTCTTCCTATCCGATGTGGGATGTGGGAGTTAGGTTGTACCTAACTCATTGTGTTTGAGACATAACCCATCCGTGACATTCTCCCCCACCAAATCCATCACGTCCTCATCGGGAATCAGGGCTCCCCTGCCTACTCCCGGGTGAAGCGCTTGGCGAGAGGGCATTGGAATCGAGGTCGGGTCGGTTTTGATACCACTTGTCACGGAGTCATTACTTTCTCCCAAAAAGCAGTCTATTGGGAGTATGCAGCCCACGCTTATATGACCCAAGGTCTCTCTCTTCCTATCTAATGTGGGATGTGGAGTCAGGTTGTACCTAGCCCATCCGTGTCCGAGACATAAATCGTCCGTGACATAACTCGTCCGTGACACTTGACCCAACATTAAAGCTTGGGATTGGAATTTATAATAGTCATCTACTAATGTGTGTTTTGTACAATTGAGTCCATTCCTTTTATTTGTATTAAATTAACATATTCAAATATCAAGTTTATCTCACCATTCAAAATGCAATGGGTATTAATAATATTTTCAAAAATAAAAACATTGCATTATTTTAATTTTTAGAATTTTAAAGTCTTACAGGGAGAAATTTCTCGTTAATACTCAAGTGACTTAAAATTTTGTAAGTTTTTTAATTGTCTCCATTACCACAATGCAATTGACATGATTTATATAATTTTAGTATACAAACATGTTAATGAAATAAAGAAATGCAATGGACACTAATAGAACTTAGCCACTACGTTTAGAGCTATATGTTTGGCCCAACATTGAATCTTGCAATTTATTTATAATAGTTCATTAGGTAAAGTGTATTTGTACAATTGAGTTGATTACTTTTATTTTGTTCAATTAATATATTCAAATATTACGTTTATCTCCCTATTGAAAATGCAACAATATTACAAATTTTTTAAAAAATAAATTATTTTAATTTTTAGAATTTTAAAGTCTTAGAGAGAAAAAATGTTCATTAATACTCAAATGAATTTAAATTTTGTTATTTTTTAATTGTCTCCATTACCACAATGCAATTTGACATGATTTATGTAATTTTAGTATACAAATATGTTAATTAAATAAGAGCAAATGCAATGGACTCTTATAATAAGTTAGCCCACAACACTATAGAGCTATATGCTTGACCCAACATTAAACTTGAGATTGCAATTTATAATAGTCATCCCTAAAGTGTATTCTACACATTTGAGTCCATCCCCTAAAGTGCATTTTATACATTTGAGTCCATTGCTTTTAATTTGGTAAATTAACATATTCAAATATTAAATTTATCTTACCGTTGAAAATGAAATGGTATTAAAAATTTATTTAAAAATAAAAGCATTGCATTATTTTAATTTTTAGAATTTTAAAGTCTTATAGGGAGAAATTCTTCATTAATGCTCAAGTCAATTTAAATTTTTGTAATTTTTTTAATTGTCTCCATTATCACAATGCATTTGACATGATTTTATATTAATTTTAGTATACAAACATGTTAATTAAATAAAAGCGAATTTAATGGACTCTAATAAGATGTTAGCCCACTACGCTTTAGGTTATATGCTTGAAACCGACATTAAAGATTAAGATTGCAATTTATAATATTCATCTAGTAAAGTGTATTTTATACATTTAAGTCCATTGCTTTATTTTGGTAAATTAACATATTTAAATATTATGTTTATTTCACCATTGAAAATGCAATGGTATAAAAAATTATTTGAAAAATAAAAAACATTGTGTTATTTTTAATTGTTAGAATTTTAAAGTCTTACAGGGAGAAATTCTTCGTTAATACTCAATTGAATTTAAATTTTGAAATTTTTTTAATTGTCTCCATTACCACAATGCAATTTGACATGATTTATATAATTTTAGTATATAAACATGTTAATGAAATAAAGTGAATGCAATAGACTCTATCAAAATGTTAGCCACTACCTCTAAAGCTATATGTTTGATCCAACATTGAAACTTGGGATGGAAATTTATAATAGTCATCCACTAAAGTGTATTTTGTACAATTAAGTGCCTAACTTTTATTTTTGTTCAATTAACGTATTCAAATATTACATTTATCCCACCATTCAAAATGCAATGGTTTTAAAAAATTTTAAAAAAATAAAAACATTGCATTATTTTAATTTTTAGAATTTTAAAATCTTACTGAGAGAAATTTGTCGACAATACTCAAGTGAATTTAAATTTTGTAATTTTTTTAATTGTCTCCATTACCACAATTCAATTTGACATGATTGTTATAATTTTAGTATACAAACAATTTAATTAAAGAAAAGTGAATGGAATGGACCCTAATGAGAAGTTAGCCCACTACGCTTTGGAGCTATATGCTTGGCCCAACATTGAAGTTTGAGATTGTAATTTATAATAGTCATCCCCTAAAGTGTATTTTATCCATTTATGTCCACTGCTTTTATGTAGGTAAATTAACATATTCAAATATTAGGTTTATCTCACTATTGAAAATGTAATGGTATTAAAAGTTATTTAAAAGATAAAAACATTGCATTATTTAAATTGTTAGAATTTTAAAATCTTAGAAGGAGAAATTCTTCGTTAATACTCAAGTGAATTTAAATTTTGTAATTTTTTAATTGTCTCCATTATCACAAGGAAATTTGACATGATTTATATAATTTTAGTATACAAACATGTTAATTAAGTCCATTGCCAAGTTGACTAAAGTGTATTTTGTATAATTGAGTCTATTACTTTTATTTTTGTTCAATTAACATATTCAAATATTACGTTTATCTCACCATTCAAAATGCAATGGTATTATGAATTTTTTAAAAAATAAAAACATTGCATTATTTTAATTCTTAGAATTTTAAAGTCTTAGAGGGAGAAATTCTTCGTTAATACTCAAGTGAATTTAAATTTTGTAATTTTTTTGATTCTCTCCATTTCCACTATGCAATTTGACATGAATTATACAATTCTAGTATACAAACATACTAATTAAATAAAGCGAATGCATTGAACTCTAATAATAAGTTGTTGCACTGCCTCCTAGAGCTATATGCTAAAACCAGCATTGAAGTCTGGGGTTGGTATTTATAATATTCATCTACTAATGAGTATTTTATACACTTGATTTCATTACTTGTATTTTTGTTTATTTAACATATTCAAATATTAAGTTTTCTCCCCATTCAAAATGCAATGGTATTAAAAATTATTTAAAAAATAAAAACATTGCATTATTTTAATTTTAGAATTTTTGAGTTTTACAGGGAGAAATTCTTCGTTAATACTCAAGTAAATTTAAATTTCATAATTTTTTTTAATTGTCTCTAATACCAAAATGTAATTTAAAATGATTTATATAATTTTAGTATATAGATGTTAATTAAATAAAAGCAAATGCAATGGATTGTAATAAGAAGTTAGCCCACTCTTCTCTAGAGATTGCTATTTATAATATTCATCTACTAAAGTGTATTTTACACAATTGACTTCATTATTTGTAATTTTTGTTCAATTAATATCTTAAAATATTAAGTTTATCTCACCATTCAAAATGCAATGGTATTAAGAATAATTTAAAAAATAAAAACATTGCATTTTTTTTATGTTTTTAGAATTTTAAGATCTTACAACTATGTTAATACTTAAGTGAATTTAAATATCGTAATTATTTTAATTGTCTCCATTACCATAATGCAATTTGACATGATTTATATAATTTAGGATACAAACATGTTGATTAAAAAAATGCAAATGCAAAGGACTCTAATAAAAAGTTAGCCCAATCCCCTTTAAAGTAATATACTTGAGCCAACATCGAAACTTGAGATTGCTATTTACAATATTCATCTACTAAAATGTATTTTATACAATTGAGTTGATTACTTGTATTTTTGTTCAATTTATAAATTCAAATATTAAGTTTATCTCATCATTCAAAATGCAATCCTATTAACAATAATTTAAAAAATAAAAACATTGTATTTTTTTAATTGTTAGAATTTTAAAGTCTCCAAAGGATAAAAACATTGTTAATACTTAAGTGGATTTAAATTTTGTAATTTTCTTAATTATCTCCATTACCACTTTGCAAATTAACATGATTTTCATAATTTTAGCATACAAACATGTTAATTAATAAACTCAAATACAATGAATACTAATAAGAAGTTAGCCTACACCCTTATAAAGCTATATGTTGGACCTAACATTGAAGTTCGACGTTGCTCTTTATAATATTTATCCACTAAAGAGTATTTTATACAATTGAGTCCATTACATTTAATTCTGTTCATTTAACATATTTAAATATTACGTTTATCTCACCATTCAAAATGCAATGGTAAAAAATCAATTAAAAATAAAAACATTGCATTATTTTAATTTTTAGAATTTCAAAGTCTTACAGAAAGAAATTCCTCATTAATAGTCAAGTCAATTTAAATTTTATAATTTTTTTAATTGTCTCCATTGCCAAAATGCAATTTGACATGATTTATATAATTTTAGTATACAAACAAGTTAATTAAATAAAACAGAATGCAATGGACTCTAATAAGAAGTTAGCCCACTATGCTCTAGGGCTATAAGCTTGACCCAACATTGAAGCCTGAGATTGGAATTTATAATAGTCATCTACTAAAGTGTATTTTGTACAATTGAATCCAATACTTTTATTTGTGTTCAATTAACATATTCAAATATTACGTTTATCTCACCATTTAAAATATAATGGTATTATGAATTTTTTATAAATAAAAACATTGCATCATTTTAATTCATAGAATTTTAAGCCTTACAGGAAGAAATTCTTTGTTAATACTTAAGTGAATTTAAATTTTGTAATTTTTTTAATTGTCTCCATTATCACAACGAAATTTCACATGATTTATATAATTTTGGTACACAAACATGTTAATGAATTAAAAATGAATACAATGTACTCAAATAAGAAGTTAGCCCACTACGCTTTAAAGGTATAAGTTTGACCCAACATTGAAGCTTGAGATTCCAATTTATAACAGTCATCCACTAAAGTGTATTTTATACATTTGAGTCCATTACTTTTATTTTGGTAAATTAACATATTCAAATATTAGGTTTATCTCAACGTTGAAAATGCAATGGCATTAAAAATTATTTGAAAAATAAAAACATTGCGTAAGTTTAATTTTTAGAATTTTAAAATCTTACAGGGAGAAATTATTCATTAATACTCAAGTGAATTTAAATTTTGTAATTTTTTAAATTGTCTCCATTACCACAATGCAATTTGACAAGATTTATATCATTTTAGTATATAAACATGTCAATGAGATAAAAGCGATTGCAATAGACTCTAATAAGATGTTAGCCCACTACTCTCTAAAACTCTATACTTGAACCAACATTGAAGCTCGGGATTAGAATTTATTACAGTCATTGACTAAAGTGTATTTTGTACAATTGAGTGCTTTACTTTTATTTTTCTTTAATCAACATGTTCAAATATTATGTTTATCCCACCATTCAAAATGCGATGATATTAAAAAAATTCTAAAAAATAAAAACATTGCATCATTTTAATTTTTAGAATTTTAAATTATTATAGGGAAAAATTCTTTGTTAACACCCAAGTGAATTTAAATTTTGTAATTTTTTTAATTGTCTCCATTACCATAATGCAATTTGACATGACTTATATAAGTATAGTAGACAAACATGTTAATGAAATAAAAGTGAAGACAATGGACTCTAATAAGAAGTTAGCCCATTATGCTCTAGAGCTACATCCTTGACCCAACATTGAAGTTTGGGATTGGAATTTTCAATAGTCATCCAGTAACGTCTATTTTGTACACTTGTGTCCATTACATTTATTTGTATTCAATGAACATATTCAAATGTTACGTTGATCCCACCATTCAAAGTGCGATAGTATAAAAATTTTTTTAAAATATAAAAACATTGCGTTATTTAAATTTTTAGAATTTTAAACTCTTAAAGGGAGAAACTTTTCATTAATACTGAAGTTAATTCTAATTTTGTAATTTTTTTTAATTGTCTCCATTAACACAATGCAATTTGACATGATTTATATAATTTTAGTATACAAATATGTTAATAAAATAAAAGCGAATGCAATGGACTCTAATAAAAAGTTAGCCCACTACGCTCTAGAGCTATATACTTGACCCAACATTGAAGCATGATATTGCAATTTATAATAGTCATCCTTAATGTGTATTATACACATTTGAGTCCATTGCTTTTATTTAGGTAAATTTACATATTCAAATATTAGGTTTATCTCACCATTGAAAATGCAATGGTATTAAAAATTGTTTAAAAAAAATAAAAGCATCACATTATTTTAATTCTTAGAATTTGAAAGTTTTATAGGAAGAAATTCTTCGTTGCCACTCAAGTGAATTTAAATTTTGTAATCTTTTTTGTTTCCATTAACACAATGCAATTTGACGTGATTTCCATTAAAGAAAAGCGAATGCAATGGACTCTAACAAGAAGTTAGTCCACTACGCTCTAGAGTTATATACTTGACCCAACATTGAAGCTTGCGATTGGAATTTAGAATAATCATCTACTAAAGTGTATTTTGTACAATTAAGTCCATTACTTTTATTTGTGTTCAATTAACATATTTAAATATTTCCTTCATCTCACCATTAAAAATGTCATGGTATTAAAAATTTTTTAAGGAATAAAAACATTGAATAATTTTAATTTTTAGAATTTGAAAGCCTTACAAGGAGAAATTTTTCGTTAACACTTAAGTCAATTTAAATTTTGTAATTTTTTTTAATTGTCTCCATTAACACAATGCAATTTGACATGATTTATATAATTTTAGTATACAAATATGCTAATGAATTAAAAGCGAATGCAATGGACTCTAATAAGAAGTTAGCTCATTATGCCCTAGAGCTATATACTTGACCCAATATTGAAGCATGAGATTGCAATTTATAATAGTCATCACTAAAGTGTATTTTACACATTTGAGTCCATTGCTTTTATTTTGGTAAATTAACATATTCAAATATTAGGTTTATCTCACTATTGAAAATGGAAAGGTATTAAAAATTATTTAAAAAAATCAAAGCATTACATTATTTTAATTTTTAGAATTTGAAAGTTTTATGAGAAATTCTTCATTAACATTTAAGTGAATTTAAATTTTGTAATTTTTATAATTGTCTCTATTACCACAATGCAATTTTACATGATTTATATAATTTTAGTAGACAAACATGTTAATGAAATATAAGCGAAGGTAATGGACTCTAGTAAGAAGTTAGCCCAGTATACTTTAGAGCTACATCTTTGACCTAACATTGAAGCTTGGGATTGGAATTTTAAATAGTCATCCACTAAAGTGTTTTTTGTACACTTGTGTCCATTACATTTATTTGTGTTCAATTAACATATCCAAATGTTACATTTATCCCACCATTCAAAATGCAATAGTATTAAAAATCTTTTAAAAAATAAAAACATTTCATTATTTAAATTTTTATAATTTTAAACTCTTAAAGGGAGAAATTCTTCATTAATATTGAAGTGAATTTAAATTTTGTAATTTTTGAAATTGTCTCGATTACCATAATGCAATTTGATATGATTTATATAATTTTAGTATACAAACATGTTAATTAAAGAAAAGCGAATGCAATGGACTCTAACAAGAAGTTAGTCCACTATGCTTTAAAGTTATATACTTGACCCAACATTGAAGCTTGGGATTGGAATTTAGAATAATCATCCACTAAAGTGTATTTTGTACAATTGAGTGCATTACTTTTATTTGTGTTCAATTAACATATTTAAATATTTCGTTTATCCCACCATTAAAAGTGCCATGGTATTAAAAATTTTTTGAGATATAAAAACATTGAATCATTTTAATTTTTAGAATTTGAAAGCCTTACAGGGAGAAATTTTTCATTAACATTCAAGTGAATTTAAATTTTGTAATTTTTTTTAATTGTCTCCATTAACACAATGCAATTTGTCATGATTTATATAATTTTAGTATACAAATATGTTAATGAAATAAAAGCGAATGCAATGGACTTTAATAAGAAGTTAGCCCACTACGCTCTAGAGCTATATACTTGACCCAACATTAAAGCATGAGATTGCAATTTATAATAGTCATCCCTAAAGTGTATTCTACACATTTGAGTCCATTTCTTTTATTTTGGTAAATTAACATATTCAAATATAAGGTTTATCTCACCATTGAAAATGTAAAGGTATTAAAAATTATTTAAAAAAATAAAAGTATTGCATTATTTTAATTTTTAGAATTTGAAAGTTTTATAAGGAGAAATTCTTCATTAACACTCAAGTGAATCTAAATTTTGTAATTTTTTAAATTGTCTCCATTACCACAATGCAATTTCTCATGATTTATATTATTTTAGTATACAAACATGTTAATTAAAGAAAAGTGAATGCAATGGACCTTAATAAGAAGTAAGTCCACTATGCTCTAGAGTTATATGCTTGACCCAATATTGAAGCTTGGGATTGGAATTTAAAGTAGTCATCCACTAAAGTGTATTTTGTACAATTGAGTCCATTACTTTCATTTGTGTTCAATTAACATATTTAAATATTACGTTTATCTCTCCATTAAAAATGCCATGATATTAAAAACATTTTAAGAAATAAAAACATTGCATCATTTTAATTTTTAGAATTCAAAAATATTATAGGGGGAAATTCTTCATTAACACTCAAGTGAATTTAAATTTTGTAATTTTTCTTAATTGTCTCCATTAACACAATGCAATTTGACATGATTTATATAATTTTAGTCTACAAACATGTTAATTAAGGAAACGTGAATGCAATGGACTTTAACAAGAAGTTAATCCACTACACTCTAGAGTTATATACTTGACCCAACATTGAACCTTGGGATTGGAATTTAGAATAATTATCCCCTAAAGTGTATTTTGTACAATTGACTCTATTACTTGTATTTGTATTCAATTAACATATTTAAATATTACATTTATCTCACCATTAAAAATGCCATGGTATTAAAAATTTTTTAAGAAATAAAAACATTGAATCATTTTAATTTCTACATTTTGAAAGTCTTACAGGGTGAAATTTTTCGTTAACACTCAAGTGAATTTAAATTTTGTAATTTTTTTTAATTGTGTACATTAACACAATGCAATTTGACATGATTTATGTAATTTTAGTATACAAATATGTTAATGAAATAAAAGCGAATGCAATGGACTTTAATAAGAAGTTAGCCCAGTACGCTCTAGAGCTACATATTTGACCCAACATTGAAGCATGAGATTTTAATTTATAATAGTCATCCTTAAAGTGTATTCTACACATTTAAGTCCATTGCTTTTATTTTGGTAAATTAACATATTCAAATATTAGGTTTATCTCACCTTTGAAAATGCAAAGGTATTAAAAATTATTTTAAAAAAATAAAAGCATTGGATTATTTTAATTTTTAGAATTTGAAAGTTTTATAAGGTGAAAGTCTTCATTAACACTTAAGTGAATCCAAATTTTTTAATTTTTTAAATAGTCTCAATTACCACAATGCAATTTGACATGATTTATCTAATTTTAGTTTACAAACATGTTAATTAAAGAAAAGTGAATGCAATGGACTCTAATAAGAAGTTAGTCCACTACGCTCTAAAGTTATATACTTGACGCAACATTGAAGTTTAGGATTGGAATTTAGAATAATCGTCTACTAAAGTGTATTTTGTACAAATGAGTCCATTACGTTTATTTGTGCTCAATTAAAAAATTTTAGTATTACGTTTATCTCACCATTCAAAATGCCATGGTATTAAAATCTTTTGAAGAAATAAAAACATTTCATTATTTTAATTTTTAGAATTTTAAAGTCTTAGAGGGAGAGATTCTTCGTTAATCCTCAAGTGAATTTAAATTTTGTTCTTTTTTTCATTGTCTCCATTACCATAATGCAATTTGACATGATTTATATAATTTTAGTATGTAAATATATTAATTAAATAAAAGTGAATGCAATGGAATCTAATAAGAAGTGAGCCCACTACGCTGTAGAGCTATATGCTTGACCTAACATTAGAGCTTAATATTGCAATTTATAATAGTCATCCCCTAAAGTGTATTTTATACATTTGAGTCCGTTGTTTTTATTTTGGTAAATTAACATATTTAAATATTAGGTTAATCTCACCGTTCAAAATGCAATGATATTAAAAATTATTCAGAAAATAAAAGCATTGCATTATTTTAATTTTTAGAATTTGAAAGTCTTACAAGGAGAAATTCATCGTTAACACTCAAGTGAATTTAAATTTTGTAATTTTTTTTAATTGTCTCCATTACCACAATGCAATTTGACATGATTTATGTAATTTTAGTCTACAAACATGTTAATGAAAGAAAAGCAAATGCAATGGACTCTAACAAGAAGTTAGTCCACTACGCTCTAGTGCCATACACTTGACCTAACATTGAACCTTGTGATTGGAATTTAGAATAATCATCCACTAAACTATATTTTGTACAATTGAGTGCATTGCTTGTATTTTGGTAAATTAACATATTCAAATATTAGGTTTATCTCACCATTGAAAATCCAATGGTATTAAAAATTATTTAAAAAAATAAAAGCATTGCATTATTTTAATTTTTAGAATTGGAAAGTTTCATAAGGAGAAATTCTTCGTTAACACTCAAGTGAATCTAAATTTTGTAATTTTTTAAGTTGTCTCGATTACCATAATGCAATTTGACATGATTTATATAATAGTCCACAAACATGTTAATTAAAAAAAAGCGAATGCAATGGATTCTAATAAGAAGTTATTCCACTATGTTCTAGAGTTATATACTTGACCCAACATTCAAACTTGGGATTGAAATTTAGAATAATCATTTACTAAAGTGTATTTTGTAAAATTGAGTCCATTACTTTTATTTGTCTTCAATTAATTTATTTTAATATTATGTTTATCTCACCATTTAAAATGCCATGGTATTAAAAATTTTTAAGGAAATAAAAACATTGCATTATTTTAATTTTTAGAATTTTAAAGTTTTAAAGGGAGAAATTCTTCATTAATCCTCAAGTGAATGTAAATTTTGTTCTTTTTTTCATTGTCTCCATTAACACAATGCAATTTGACATGATTGATATATTTTTTGTATACAAACATTTTAATGAAATAAAAGCAAATGCAATGGACTCTACTAAGAAGTTAGCCCACTATGCTTTAGAGCTATATGCTTGACCTAAAATTGAAGTTTGAGATTGCAATTTATAATATACATACCCTAGAGTGCATTTTACACATTTGAGTCCATTGCTTTTATTTTGGTAAATTAACATATTTAAATTTTAGGTTTATCGCACTATTTATATAGTTTTGGCCTAAAATATACAACTTACAAAAAAACAAATACAATGAACTCTAATAAGAAGTTTCCCCACTTTTCTGGAGAGCAACATGCTCGAGCTAAGATTGAAATTTGGGATTGCAATTAATAATATTCTACCACTAAAGTTTATTTTATACATTTGAGTCCATTACTTGTATTTTTGTTCAATTATCATTTTCAAATATTATGTTTTTCTAACCATTCAAATGCAATAGCATTAGCACTAAATTTGAAAATCAAAACATTGCACCTTTTCAACTTTTAGAATTCTAAAGTTGTATAGGGATAAATGCACTGTTAATAATCAGTTGAATTTAAATTTTCAAATTTTTTTAATTATCTCCTTTACCACAAAACTATTTGAAATGATTTATATAGTTTTAGTCTAAAAATATAGAACTTAAAAAAAAGCAAATGCAATGTACTCTTGAAGTTCCCAACTTCACCCTAGGATTTATTAGTCTGTGATATTAAGAGGGGGGTGAATCAGTATCACACCCCTTAAAACTCTGATAATTTAAGCCAAAGTATTCTACTTCTTTAATACTTTCGCTTTCGTCAATACGCAGGTATGTGAACAACTTCAACCTCTTCTTAAAAGTGAATTCTTTCTCAGATTCGACTAAGGTAGATCTATTATTACCTACTAATCATAATAGTCCCCAAAGTCACCTTTCAAACACCTTGCCTATTAGATAGATCGAATGTTCTTGATTAGGTCTTCTTTAGGTTATGGGTTCGATGATACTTTAGCTACATTCACAACTCAATTCAAAACATAGAATGTAAATCAAAGTAAGGACACAAGAGATTTATGTGGTTCCGTCAATATGACGTACATCCACGGTGGTAAAGACTCTTCCTCTACTTCCTCTACCGAGACAATCCACTATACTTGAGAATACTAGTATGGTACTCCCGATGTTCACAATGTAGTTACAATGGATGTCTTAATCCTCTGTTCCTTTCACTATTGCAAATACAAAGCAAGTACAATACAAAGAGTGTCACTTACTGTGTCAACCCTTCTTCTAGCTTGTCTTGCCTCTGTTGAATTGAATAGGCTGCTTCACTGCCTCTTAGAAGTCCACCACAACACTCTCTAACCTCTCTTGAAGAAATCTGGAAATACGTTGAGTTCTTTCCAATGCTTCACTGAATTCCTTCTCTAGGTTGTTTCATACAACTCCTGCTTTCACCGTCTCACAGTTTCACAGCTTGCACTCATGCTTCTGGTCTGCCATTTCACGTCTCTTGGCCTGCCTCACGCTATTGGTTTTTCTAGTTCACGTCTTTCGGCCTGCCTCACACTTCTGGTCTGCTGTTTTCTCTTCCGAGTGATCTCGCGGATACCAAGTCTGCTGTCTTCTCTTTCGGGTGGTCTCGCAGATACCAGGTTTGCTGTCTTCTCTTCTGGGTGGTCTCGCGGATACCAGGTCTGCTGTCTTCTCTTCTGGGTGGTCTCGTGGATACCAGGTCTGCTGTCTTCTCTTCCGGGTGGTCTGTTTCTTATTTCTCCTCTTGCTGGTTGTGCGTTTCTGGTTTGCTTGCAGGTCGTGTTTCTGGTTTGCTTGCAGGTGGCATTTCTGGTTTGCTTACAAGTGGCATTTCTGGTTTGCTTGCAGGAGGTGTTTCTGGTTTGCTTGCAGGAGGTGTTTCTGGTTTGCTTGCAGGTCATGTGTCTGCTGGGATGCTCTTCCTGTTTATATACTCCCTTCTATGCAAACCCTAGTAGGGTTTATTGGAGCTGTGGCGAATTTCCTTTCTTGCCCCTCCATGTGGCTTCATATTACTGTTCCATACAAAATTCAGCATCATCCTCCTTAATTTATTTTTCTTGCTCTTTTCTTTCTACTGAAAACTCGTCCCATGAATGCTTGAATGAGCCACTTCTGCTTGCACACTTAAATCTGGTTGACAACAATTACAACCCATACAAGGCTGTGGGAACAACAACTCTAATAAGAAGTTTCCCTCCTCCCCTCAAGAGCAATATGCTCAAGCTAACTTTGAAGTTTGAGATTGCTATTTGTAATATTTTACCACGAAAGTGTATTTTATACAATTAAGTCAATTACTTGAATTTTTGTTCAATTAACATATTCAAATATTATATTTTTATCACCATTCAAATGCAATGATACTTGTAATAAATTTAAAATCAAAACAATGTACTTTTTCAATTTTTAGAATTCTAAAGTCCTATAGGGATAAATGCATTGTTAATAATCAGTTAAATTTAAAATTTAAAATTTTTTAAATTATCTCCTTTGCCACAAAGTTATTTGAAATGATTTAAAAAGTTTTAGTCTAAAAATATACAACTTAAGAAAAAGCAAATACAAGGGGCTCTAATAAGAAGTTTCCCCACTCCCCTCACGAGTAATATGCTCGAGCTAACATTGATGTTAGGGATTGCTATTTATAATATCCTGCCACTAAAGTGTATTCTATACAATTGAGTCCATTACTTGTATTTTTGTTCAATTAACATTGTCAAGTAATCTTTTCTCACCATTCAAATGCAATAGCGTTAGAACTAAATTTAAAAATTAAAACATTGCACTTTTTTCAATTTATAAGAATTCTATAGTCTTATAGGATATAATGCATTATTAATAATCAGTTGAATTTAAATTTCGAAATTTTTTAAATTATCTCCTTTGCCACAAAGTTATTTGAAATGATTTATATAGTTTTCATCTACAAACTTTGAAGTTTGAGATTGCTATTGTAATTTCTACCACTAAAGTAATATTTTTATGTAAATGACTCCATTACTTGTATTTTTGTTCAATTAACATTTTTAAATATTATGTTTTTTTTCCGGCCATTCAAATGCAAATAGTATTAGCATTAAATTAAAAATCAAAACATTGCACTTTTCAATTTTTAGAATTCTAATAACTTATAGCGATAAATGCATTATTAATAATCAGTTGAATTTAAATTTTGAAATTTTTTAAATTATTTCCTTTGCCACAAAGTTATTTTGAAATGATTTATATAGCTTTCGTCTAAAAATATTACAACTTAAAAAAAAAGCAAATGCAATGGACTCTAATAAAAAGTTTAACCACTCCCCTTAAGAGCGATATGCTTGAGCTAACTTTGAAGTTTAGGCTTATTATTTGTTAATAATTTACCACTAAGTGTTTTTACAAATGAGTCCATTACTTGTATTTTTGTTCAATTACAATTTCAAATATTATATTTTTCTCAACATTCAATGCAATAGCATTAGCACTAAATTTAAAAATCAAAACATTGCACTTTTTCAATTTTTAGAATTCCAATGACCTATAGTTGATAAATGCATTATTAATAATCAATTGAATTTAAAGTTTGAAATTCTTTTAATTATGTCTTTTGCTACAAAGCTATTTGAAATGGTTTAATATAAGTTTTAGTCTAAAAAATATACNTCTTTCTACTGAAAACTCGTCCCGTGAATGCTTGAATGAGCCACTTCTGCTTGCACACTTAAATCTGGTTGACAACAATTACAACCCATACAAGGCTGTGGGAACAACAACTCTAATAAGAAGTTTCCCTCCTCCCTCAAGAGCAATATGCTCAAGCTAACTTGAAGTTTGGGATTGCTATTTGTAATATTTTACCACAAAAGTGTATTTTGTTCAATAAACATATTCAAATATTAGTTTTATCACCATTTCAAATGCAATGATACTTGTAATAAATTTAAAATCAAAACAATGCACTTTTTCAATTTTTAGAATTCTAAGTCCTATAGGAATAAATGCATGATTAATAATCAGTTGAATTTAAAATTTAAAATTTTTTAAATTATCTCCTTGCCACAAAGTTATTTGAAATGATTTAAATATTTTAGTCTAAAAATATACAACTAAGAAAAAGCAAAACAAGGGCTCTAATAAGAAGTTTCCCACTCCCTCACGAGTAATATGTTCGAGCTAACATTGATGTTAGGGATTGCTATTTATAATATCCTGCCACTAAAGTGTATTCTATCAATGAGTCCATTACTGTAATTTTGTTCAATTAACATTGTCAAGTATCTTTTCTCACCATTCAAATGCAATAGCATTAGAACTAAATTTAAAAATTAAAAACATTGCACTTTTTCAATTTATAGAATTCTATAGTCTTATAGGATAAATGCATTATAATAATCAGTTGAATTTAAAATTTTGAAATTTTTTAAATTATCTCCTTTGCCACAAAGTTATTTGAAATGATTTATATAGTTTTCATCTAAAAAATATACAACTTAAAAAAAAAAAGCAAATGCAATGGACTCTAATAAAAAGTTAACCACTCCCCAAAAGCGATATGCTTGAGCTAACTTTGAAGTTTGGGATTGCTATTTGTAATATTCTACCACTAAAGTATATTTTATACAAATGACTCCATTACTTGTATTTTTGTTCAATTAACATTTTTAAATATTATGTTTTTTTCCGCCATTCAAATGCAATAGCATTAGCACTAAATTTAAAAATCAAAACATTGCACTTTTTCAATTTTTAGAATTCTAATGACTATATGCGATAAATGCATTATTAATAATCAGTTGAATTTAAAATTTTGAAATTTTTTAATTATCTCCTTTGCCACAAATTATTTGAAATGATTTATATAGCTTTCGCTAAAAAAATATACAACTTAAAAAAAAGCAAATGCAATGGACTCTAATAAGAAGTTTCACCACTCCCCTCAATAGCGATATGCTTGAGCTAACATTGAATTTTGGATTGCTATTTGTAATATTCTACCACTAAAGTGCATTTTATACAATTGAGTCCATTACTTGTATTTTTGTTCAATTAACATTTTCAAATATTATGTTTTTGTCACCATTCAAATGCAATAGCATTAGCACTAAATTTAAAAAATCAAAACATTGCACTTTTTCAATTTATAGAATTCTAAAGTCTTATAGGATAAATGCATTATTAATAATCAGTTGAATTTAAATTTTGCAATTTTCAAATTATCTCCTTTCCACAAAGTATTTGAAATGATTTATATAGTTTTGGTCTAAAATATACAACTTAAGAAAAAGCAAATGCAATGGACTCTAATAAGAAGTTTCCCCACTCCCCATAAAGCAATATGCTTTAGCTAAGATTGAAATTTGGGATTACTATTTATAATATTCTACCACTAATATCTATTTTATACATTTGAGTCCATTACTTGTATTTTGTTCAATTAACATTTTCAAATATTATATTTTCTCACATTCAAATACAATAGCATTAGCACTAAATTTAAAAATCAAAACATTGCACTTTTTCAATTTTTAGAATTCCAAAGTCCTATAGGGATAAATGCATTGTTAATAATGAGTTGAATTTAAATTTTGAAATTTTTTAATTATCTCATTCACCACAAACTATTTGAAATGATTTAAATAGTTTTAGTCTAAAATATACAACTTAAAAAAAAAAGCAAATGCAATGGACTCTAATAAAAGTTTCCCCACTCCCTTTAAGAGCAATATGCTCTAGCTAAATTGAAGTTTGGGATTGTTATTTATAAATTCTACCACTAAAGTGTATTTTATACATTTGAGTCCATTACTTGTATTTTTGTTCAATTAACATTTTCAAATATTATGTTTTTCTCACCATTCAAATGCAATAGCATTAGCACTAAATTGAAACAATCAAAACATTGCACCTTTTTAATTTTTAGAATTCTAAGGTACTATAGGGGTAAATGCATTGTTAATAATCAATTGAATTTAAATTTTGAAATATTTTTAATTATCTCCTTTGTGTGACAAAGCTATTGAAATGATTTATATAGTTTTTGGTAAAAAATATACAACTTAAAAAAACGCAAATGCAACGAACTCTAATAAAAAGTTTCCCCACTCCCCTCAAGAGCACTATGCTTGAGCTGACATAGAAGTTTGGGATTGCTATTTGTAATAATCTACGACTAAAGTGATTTTATACAATGAGTACATTACTTGTTTTTGTTCAATTAACAATTTCAAATATTATATTTCTCTCACCATTCAAAAGCAATAGCATTAGCTCAAAATTTAAAATCAAAATATTGAACTTTTTCAATTTTTAGAATTCTAAAATCCTATAGGGATAAATGCATTGTTAATAATTAGTTGTTTTAAATTTTTTTAATTATCTCCTTTGCCACAAAGTTACTTGAAATGATTTATAAATTTTAGTCTAAAAATATACAACTTAAGAAAAAAGCAAATGCAATGGATTTAATAAAAAGTACCCCACTCCCCTCAAGAGCAATATACTAGAGCTAACATTGAAGTTTAGATTACTATTTGTAATATTCTACCACTAAAGTGTATTTTATGCAATTGAGTCCATTACTTGTATTTTTGTTCAATTAACTTATTCAAATATTACGATTTCTCACCATTCAAAATTCAATGGCATTAACAATAAATTTAGAAATCAAAACATTTCTCTTTTTCAATTTTAGAATTCTAAAGTCCAATAGGGATAAATGCATTGTTAATAAACAGTTGAATTTAAATATTGAAATTTTTTTAATTATCACTTGGCACAAAGTTATTTGAAGTGATTTATATAGTTTAGTCTAAAAAATATACAACTTAAGAAAAAGCAAATGCAATGGACTCTCATAAGAAGTTTCCCCACTCCCCTCAAGAGCGATATGCTTGAGCTAACATTGATGTTTGGGCTTGCTATTTGTAATATTCTACCACTAAAGTGTATTTTATGCAATTGAGTTCATTACTTGTATTTTTGTTCAATTAACATTTTCAAATATTATGTTTTTCTCACCATTCAAATGTAATACATTAGCACTAAATTTAAAAATCAAAACATTGCACTTTTTCAATTTTAGAATTCTAAAGTCCTCTAGGATAAATGCATTGTTAATAATCATTGAATTTAAATTTTTAAATTTTTTTAATTATCTCCTTTGCCATAAAGTATTTGAAATGATTTATATAGTTTTAGTCTAAAATTATACAACTTAGAAAAAGCAAATGCAATGGTTTAATAAAGTTTCCCACTCCCCTTAAGAGCAATATACTTGAGCTAACATTGAAGTTTAGGATTGCTATTTGTAATATTCTACCACTAAAGTGTATTTTATGCAATTGAGTCCATTACTTGTATTTTTGTTCAATTAACATTTTCAAATATTATGATTTTCTCACCATTCAAATTGCAATAGCATTAGCACTAAATTTAAAATCAAAACATTGCTCTTTTTCAATTTTTAGAATTCTAAAGTCCTATAGGGATAAATGCATTGTTAATAAATCAGTTGAATTTAAATTTGAAATTTTTTTAATTATCTCTTTTGGCACAAAGTTATTTGAAATGATTTATATAGTTTTAGTCTAAAAATATACAACTTAAGAAAAAGCAAATGCAATGGACTCTAATAAGAAGTTTCCCCACTCCCCTCAAGAGCAATATGCTTGAGCTAACATTGAAGTTTGGGATTGCTATTTGTAATATTCTACCACTAAAGTGTATTTTATACAATGAGTCCATTACTTGTATTTTTGTTCAATTAACATTTTCAAATATTATGTTTTTCTCACCATTCAAATGCAATAGCATTAGCACTAAATTTAAAAATTCAAAACATTGCACTTTTTCAATTTTTAGAATTCTAAAGTCCTATAGGGATAAATGCATTGTTAATAATCAGTTGAATTTAAATTTTTGAAATTTTTTAATTATCTCCTTTGCCAAAAGCATTTGAAATGATTTATATAGTTTTAGTCTAAAATTATACAACTTAAGAAAAAGCAAATGCAGTGAACTCTAATATAAAAGTTTCCCCACTCCCCTGAAGAGCAATATGCTCTAGCTAACATTGAAGTTAGGGATTGCTATTTGTAATATTCTACCACTAAAGTGTATTTTATACATTTGAGTCCATTACTTGTATTTTGTTCAATTAACATTTTCAAATATTATATTTTCTCACCATTCAAATGCAATAGCATTAGCACTAAATTTTAAAATCAAAACATTGCACTTTTTCAATTTTTAGAATTCTAAAGTCCTATAGGATAAATGCATTGTTAATAATCTGTTGAATTTAAATTTTGAAAATTTTTTAAATTATCTCCTTTGCCACAAAGCTATTTGAAATGATTTATGTAGATTTAGTCTAAAAACATACAACTTAACAAAAAGCAAATGCAGTGGAACTCTAATAAAAAGTTTCCCCCACTCCCCTTAAGAGCATATCCTTAGCTAAAAATTAAAGTTAGGGATTGCTATTTATAATATTCTACCACTAAAGTGTATTTTATACATTTAAGTCCATTACTTGTATTTTTGTTCAATTAACATTTTTCAAATATAAAGTTTTATTCTCACCATTCAAATGCAATAGCATTAGCACTAAATTTAAAAATCAAAATATTGCATTTTTTCAATTTTTAGAATCTAAAGTTCTATAGGATAAATGTATTGTCAATTAATCAGTTCATTTAAATTTTGAAATTTTTTTTAATTATTCTCCTTTGCCACAAGCAATTTTGAAATGATTTTATATAGTTTTAGTGTAAAAATATACAACATAAATAAAGCAAAAAGCAATGGACTCTTATAAGAAGTCTCACCACTTCCTGAAGAGCAATATGCTCTAGCTAAAATTGAAGTTTGGCATTGTTGTTTATAATATATACCACTAAAGTGTCTTTATACATTTGACACCATTACTTGTATTTTTCTTCAATTAACACCATTCAAATATTATATTTTTCTAACCATTCAAATGCAATAGCATTAGCACTAAATTTAAAAACCAAAACATTGCACTTTTCAATTTTTAGAATTCTAAGGTCCTAGAGGGATAAATGCATTGTTAATAATTTGTTGAATTTAAATTTTGAAATTCTTTTAATTATCTCCTTTGCCACAAGCTATTTTGAAACGATTTATATAGTTTAGTGTAAAAATGAACAACTTAGAAAAAAGCAAATGAAATGAACTCTAATAAAGAAGTTCCCACTCCCCTCATAGCCGTATCCTCGTGCTAACATTGAAGTTTAGCATTACTATTTGTAAATTTCTACCACTAAAGTGTATTTATTCAATTGAGTCCATTACTTGTATTTTTGTTCAATTAACATTTTCAAATATTATGTTTTTCTCTCCATTCAAATTCAATAGCATTAGCACTAAATTTAAAAATTAAAACATTGCACTTTTTCAATTTTTAGAATAGCAAAGTCCTATAGGGATAAATGCAATGTTAATAATCAGTTTAATTTAAATTTTGAAATTTTTTAAATTATCTCCTTTGCGACAATGTTATTTGAAAAGATTTATATAGTTTTGGTCCAAAAATATACAACTTAAGAAAAGGCAAATGCAATGAAAAATACAACAATGGACTCTAATAAGAAGTTTCCCCACTCCCTTGAAGAGCAATATGCTCTAGCTAAAATTGAAGTTTGGGATTGCTATTTGTAATATTCTACCACTAAAGAGGATTGCATACATTTGAGTCATTACTTGTATTTTTGTTCAATTAACATTTTCAAATATTATGTTTTTCTCACCATTCAAATGCAATAGCATTAGCAATAAATTTAAAAATTCAAACATTGCACTTTTCAATTTTTAGAATTCTAAAGTCCTATAGGAATAAATGCATTGTTAATAATCAGTTGAACTTAAATTTTAAAATTTTTGAATTATCTCCTTTGCCATAAAAGCTATTTGAAACGATTTATATAGTTTTAGTGTAAAAATGTACAACTTAAAAAAGCAAATGCAATGAACTCTAATAAGAAGTTTCCCCACTCTCTCAAGAGCAATATCCTCATGCAAACATTGAAGTTTGGGATTGCTATTTGTAATATTCTACCACTAAAGTGTATTTTATACAATTAAGTCCATTAGTTGTTTTGTTCAATTAACATTTTCAAATATTATGTTTTCTCACCATTCAAATGCAATAGCATTAGCACTAAATTTAAAAATCAAAACATTGCATTTTTCAATTTTTAGAATTCTAAAGTCCTATTAGGGTAAATGCATTGTTAATAATCAGTGAATTTAAATTTTGAAATTTTTTTAATTATCTCCTTTGCCACAAAGCTATTTGAAATGATTTATATAGTTTTAGTCTAAAAATATACAACTTAAGAAAAAGCAAATGCAATGGACTCTAATAAGAAGTTTCCCCACTCCCCTNCATTCAAACGCAATGACATTAGCAATAAATTTAAAGATCAAAACAATGCACTTTTTCAATTTTTAGAATTCTAAAGTCCTATAAGGATAAATGCATTGTTAATAATCAGTTGAATTTAAATTTTGAATTTTTTTCATTATCTCCTTTGCCATAATGCAATTTCAAATGATTTATATAGTTTAAGTCTAAAAATATACAACTTAAGAAAAAGCAAATGCAATGAACATAATAAGAAGTTTCCCCACTCCCCTCAATCGCAATATGCTCGACCTAACATTGAAGCTCAGGATAGCTATTTATAATATTTATCCACTAAAGTGCATTTTATAAAATTGAAGACATTACTTGTATTTTTGTTCAATTAGCATTTTCAAATATTATGTTTTTCTCACCATTCAAATGCAATGGCATTAGTAATGAAATTAAAAATTAAAACATTGCACTTTTTCAATTTTTAGAATTCTAAAGTCATATAGGGATAAATGCATTGTTAATTATCAGTTGAATTTTACATTTGTATTTTTTCATTTTCACCTTTGCCACAATGCAATTTGAAATGATTTATATAATTTTAGTCTACAAACATATTACCTAAGAAAAAGCAATTGCAATGGACTCTAGTAAGAAGTTTCCCTACTCCCCACACGAGCAATATACTTAACCCAACATTGAAGATTAGGAGTGTTATTTAAAATATTCGTCCACTAAATTGTATTTTATACAATTTAGTCAATTACTTGTATTTTTGTTCAATTAACTTATTCAAATATTATGTTTTTCTCACCCTTTAAAGTGCTATGGCATTAACAACAAATTTAAAAAATCAAAACATTGCACTTTTTCAATTTTTAGAATTCTAAAGTCCTATTAGGGTAAATGCATTGTTAATAATCAGTCAAATTTAAATTTTGAAATTTTTTTAATTATCTCCTTTGCCACAAAGCTATTTGAAATGATTTATATAGTCTTAGTCTAAAAATATACACTTTAAGAAAAAGCAAATGCATTGGACTCTAATAAGAAGTTTTCCCACTCCCCTTAAGAGCAATATGCTCGAGCTAATATTGAAGTTTGGGATTGTTATTTATAATATTCTTCCACTAAAGTGTATTTTATACAATTAAGTCCATTACTTGAATTTTTTGTTCAATTAACATTTTCAAATATTATGTTATTCTCACCATTCAAATGCAATGGCATTAGCAATAAAATTGAAAATTAAAACATTGCACTTTTTCAATTTTTACAATTCTAAAATCTTATAGGGATAAATGCATTGTTTATTATCTGTTGAATTTTACTTTTGTATTTTTTTCATTGTCTCCTTTGCCACAATGCAATTTGAATTGATTTATATAATTTTAGTCTACAACATATTACTTAAGAAAAAATAATTGTAGTGGACTCTAGTAAGAAGTTTCCCTACTCCTTATAAGAGCAATATACTTGCCCCAACATTGAAGCTTGGGAGTGTTATTTATAATATTCTACCACTAAAGTGTATTTTATACAATTAAGTCCATTACTTGTATTTTTGTTCAATTAATATATTCAAATAGTATGTTTTTCTCACCATTTAAATGCAATGACATTAGTAATAAATTTAAAAATCAAAACAATGCACTTTTTCAATTTTTAGAATTCTAAAGTTCTATACAGATAAATACATTGTTAATAATCAGTTAAATTTAAATTTTGAAATTTTTTTAATTATCTCTTTTGCCATAATGCTATTTTAAATGATTTATATAATTTTAGTCTAAAAATCTACAACTTAAGAAAAAGCAAATGCAATGAACTCTAAAAAAAAGTTTCCACACTCCCCTTATGCGCAATATGCTCGACCTAACATTGAAGTTTAGGATTGTTATTTATAATATTCTTCCACTAAAGTGAATTTTATACAATTGAGTCCATTACTTGTATTTTTTGTTCAATTAACATTTTTAAATATTATGTTTTTCTCACCATTCAAATGCAATGACATTAGTACTAAATTTAAAAATCAAAACATTGGACTTTTTCAATTTCTAGAATTCTAAAGTCCTATAGGGATAAATGCATTGTTAATAATCAGTTGAATTTAATTTTGAAATTTTTTTTAATTATCTCCTTTACCACAAAGCTATTTCAAATAATTTATTGAAGTTCCCAGCTTCACCCTAGGATCTACTAGTTTGTGATACTGAGAGGGGGGTGAATCAGTATCACCACAATTCGCAATTCGCAGGAAAGTGAACAACTTCAATCTCTTCTTAAAAGCAAACTCTTTCTCAGATTCGACTAAGGTAGATCTATTGCTACCTACTAATCACAATAGTCCCAAAGTCACCTTTCAGACACCTTGCCTAATAGACAATTTGGATGTTCTTGTTTAGGTCTTCGTTAGGTTATGGGTTGGCTGATACTTTAGCTGCGTTCACAACTTAATTCAAAACACAGAACGTAAAGCAAATTAAGGACACACGAGATTTACGTGGTTTCGTCAACGTGACGTACATCCACGGTGGTAGGGACTCTCCCTTACCGAGACTATCCACTATACTTGAGAATTCTAGTTACAATGGATGTCTTAATCTTCTGCTCCTTTCACTATTGCAATTACTAAGCAAGTACAATACAAAGAGTGTCACTTACTGTGTCTACCCTTCTTCTAGCCTGTCTTGCCTCTGTTGAATTGAAAGGCTGCTCCACTGCCACTTAGAAGTTCACCGCAACGCTCTCTAACCTCTCTTGAAGAAATCTGGAAATACGTTGAGTTCTTTCCGATGCTTCGCCAAATTCCTTCTCTAGGTTGTTTCACACAACTCCTGCTTTCACCGTCTCACAGTTTCACAGCTTGCACTCAAGCTTCTGGTCTGCCGTTTCACGTCTCACGGCCTGCCCCACGCTTCTGATCAGTCACACCGTTGCACGTTCTGGTCTGACGCTTCTGGTCTGCTGTTTCACGTCTCTTAGCCTGCCTCACGCTACTGGTTTTTCTGGTTCACGTCTCTTGGCCTGCCTCACGCTTCTAGTCTGCTGTCTTCTCTTCCGGGTGGTCTCACGGATACCAGGTCTGCTGTCTTCTCTTCCGGGTGGTCTCACGGATACCAGGTCTGCTGTCTTCTCTTCCGGGTGGTCTGTTTCTTATTTCTCCTCTTGCTGGTTGTGTGTTTCTGGTTTGCTTGCAGGAGGCGTTTCTGGTTTGCTTGCAGGAGGCATTTCTGGTTTGCTTGCAGGAGGTCGCACGTTCTGGTTTGCTCTCCCAGTGGTGACGTTTCTGGTTTGCTCTCCCAGTGGTGTCGTTTCTGATCTCTTGCCGTTCTGCTCTCTCTTCCTTTTTGGCCGGTTGTTGTAGGGTTGCTGTTTTTTCAATTGTGTTGGCCCTCTGCCCTAGTTTTGTCTTCCAAGGCCTTTATATACTCTCTTCCATGAAACCCTAATAGGGCTTACATGGTGGATTTACTTTCTTGGCCTTCCATGTGACTTTACTGCCCTTCCATGTGACTTTACTCTCTTGCACACTTAACCCTAGTTGACAACAATTACAACCCATACAAGGCTGTGGGAACAACATTTATATAGTTTTAGTCCAAAAATATGCAACTTAAGAAAAAGCAAATGCAATGGACTCTAATAAGAAGCTTCTCTTCTCCCCTTAAGAGCAATATGCTTGAGCTAACATTGAAGTTTGAGATTGTAATTTATAATATTCTTCCACTAAAATGTATTTTGTTCAATTGAGTTCATTACTTGTATTTTTGTTCAATTAACATTTTCAAATATTATGTTTTTCTTACCATTCAAATGTAATGGCATTAGCAATAAATTTAAAAAGTAAACTATTGCACTTTTTCAATTTTTAAAATTCTAAAGTTCTATAGGTATAAATGCATTGTTAATTATTAGTTCAATTAATGCCACTCAAAATTATTTATACAAGTTTAGTCTAAAAATATACAACTAAAGAAAAAGCAAATACAATGGACTCTGATAAGAAGTCTCCCCACTCCTTTCAAGAGCAATATGCTCGACCTAACATTGAAGCTTGGGATTGCTATTCATAATTTGAAATGATTTTTTCATTGTCTCCTTTACCACAAAGCAATTTGAAATGATTTACATAATTTTGGTTTACAAACATATTACTTTAAAAAAGCAATTACAGTGGGCTCAAGTAAGAAGTTTCCCTAATCCACACAAGGGTAATATACTTGACCCAACATTAAAGTTTAGGAGTGCTATTTACAATATTCGTCCACTAAATTGTATTTTCTACAATTGAGTCCATTACTTGTATTTTTGTTCAATTAACTTAACTTGTATTTTTTACAATTGAGTCCATTACTTGTATTTTTGTTCAATTAACTTATTCAAATATTATGTTTTTCTCACCATTCAAAATACAATGGCATTAACAATAAATTTAAAAATCAAAACAATGCACTTTTTCAATTTTTAGAATTCTAAAGTCTTATAGGGATAAATGCATTGTTAATAATCAGTCGAATTTAAATTTTGAAAATTTTTTTAATTATCTCCTTTACCACAAAGTTATTTGAAATGATTTATATAGCTTTAGTCTAAAAATATACAACTTAAGAAAAAGCAAATGCAATGGACTTTAATAAGAAGTTTCCCTACTCCCCTCAAGAGCAATATGCTCGAGCTAACATTGAAGTTTAGGATTGTTATTTATAATATTCTTCCACTAAAGAATATTTTATACAATTAAGTCCATTACTTGAATTTTTGTTCACTTGACATTTTCAAATATTATGTTATTCTCACCATTTAAATGCAATGGCATTAGCAATAAAATTAAAACTTAAAACATTTCACTTTTTCAATTTTTAGAATTCTAAAGTCCTATAGGGATAAATGCATTGTTAATTATAAGTTGAATTTTACTTTTGTATTTTTTTCATTGTCTTCGTTGCCACAATGCAATTTGAAAAGATTTATATAATTTTAGTCTACAAACATATTACTTAAGAAAAAGCAATTGTCATAGACCCTAGCAAGAAGTTTCCCTACCCCCCACAAGAGCAATATACTTGACCCAACATTAAAGCTTGGGAGTGCTATTTATAATATTTGTCCACTAAATTGTATTTTATACAATTAAGTCCATTACTTGTATTTTTGTTCAACTAACTTATTCAAATATTATGTTTTTCTCACCATTCAAAATGCAATGGCATTAACAACAAATTTAAAAATCAAAACATTGCACTTCTTTAATTTTTAGAATTCTAAAGTCCTATAAGGATAAATGCATAGTTAATAATCAGTTGAATTTAAATTTTGAAATTTTTTTAATTATCTCCTTTCCCACAAAGCAATTTGAAATGATTTATATAGTTTTTGTCTAAAAATATACTACTTAAGAAAAAGCAAATGCAATGAACTCTAACAGGTAGTTTCCCCACTCCCCTCAACCGCAATATGCTCGACCTAACATTGAAACTTGGGATTGCTATTTATAATGTTCTTCCACTAAAGTGAATTTTATACAATTGAGTCTATTACTTGTATTTTTGTTCAATTAACATTTTCAAATATTATGTTTTTCTCACCGTTCATATGCAATGGCATTAGCAATAAAATTAAAAATTAAAACATTGCACTTTTTCAATTTTTAGAATTCTAAAGTCTTATAGGGATAAATGCATTGTAAATTATCAGTTGAATTTTAAATTTGTATTTTTTTCATTTTCTCCTTTGCCACAATGCAATTTGAAATGATTTATATAATTTTAGTCTACAAACATATTACTTAAGAAAAAGCAATTGTAATGGACTCTTGTAAAAAGTTTCCCTACTCCTTTCACGAGCAATATAATTGACCCAACATTGAAGATTAGGAGTGTTATTTATAATATTCATCCATTAAATTGTATTTTATATAATTTAGTCCATTACATGTATTCTTGTTCAATTAACATATTCAAATAGTATGTTTTTCTCACCATTCAAATGCAATGGCATTAGCAATAAATTGAAAAATCAAAACAATGCACTTTTTCAATTTTTAAAATTCTAAAGTCTTATAAGGATAAACGCATTGTTAATAATCAGTTGAATTTAAATTTTGAAAATTTTTTTAATTATCCCCTTTGCCATAAAGTTTTTTGAAATGATTTATATAGCTTTAGTTTTAAAATATACAATTTAAGAAAAAGCAAATGCATTGGACTTTAATAAGAAATTTCCCCACTCCCCTCAAGCGCAATATGCTCGACCAAACATTGAAACTTGAGATTACTATTTATAATACTTGTCCACTAAATTGTATTTTATACAATTGAGTCCATTACATGTATTCTTGTTCAATTAACATATTCAAATAATATGTTTTTCTCACCATTCAACTGCAATGGCATTAGCAATAAATTTAAAAATCAAAACAATGCACTTTTTCAATTTTTAGAATTCTAAAGTTTTATAGGGATAAATGCATTGTTAATAATCAGTTGAATTTAAATTTTGAAAAATTTTTTAATTATCTCCTTTGCCATAAAGTTATTTGAAATGATTTATATAGTTTTAGTCTAAAAATATACTACTTAAGAAAAGGAAAATGCAGTGAACTCTAACAAGAAGTTTCCCCACTCCCCTCAACCGCAATATGCTCGACCTAACATTGAAACTTGGGATTGCTATTTATAATATTCTTCCACTAAAATTAAAACATAGCACTTTTTCAATTTTTAGAATTCTAAAGTCTTATAAGGATAAATGCATTGTTAATTATTAGTTGAATTTTACATTTGTATTTTTTTCATTTTCTCCTTTGCCACAATGCAATTTGAAATGATTGATATAATTATAGTCTACAAACATATTACTTAAGAAAAAGCACTTGCAATGAACTCTAGTAAGAAATTTCCCTACTCCCCACACGAGCAATATACTTAACCCAACATTGAAGATTATGAGTGTTATTTATAATATTCGTCCACTAAATTGTATTTTATGCAATTCAGTCCATTACATCTATTCTTGTTCAGTTAACATATTCAAATAGTATGCTTTTGTCACCATTCAAATGAAATTTCATTAGCAATAAATTTAAAAATCAAAACAATGCACTTTTTCAATTTTTAGAATTCTAAAGTCCTATAAGGATAAATACATTGTTAATAATCAACTAAATTTAAATTTAGAAATTTTTTTAATTATCTCCTTTGTCACCAAGCAATTTCAAATGATTTATATGGCTTTACTCTAAAAATATACAACTTAAGAAAAAGCAAATGCAATGGACTTTAATAAGAAATTTCCCCACTCCCCTCAAGCACAATATGCTCGACCAAACATTGAAACTTGGGATTACTATTTATAATACTTGTCCACTAAATTGTATTTTATACAATTAAGTCCATTACATGTATTCTTGTTCAATTACCATATTCAAATAATATGCTTTTCTCACCATTCAACTCCAATGGCATTAGCAATAAATTTAAAAATCAAAACAATGCACTTTTTTCAATTTTTAGAATTCTAAAGTTTTATAGGGATAAATGCATTGTTAATAATCAGTTAAATTTAAATTTTGAAAATTTTTTTAATTATCTCCTTTGCCATAAAGTTATTTGAAATGATTTATATAGTTTTAGTCTAAAAATATATTACTTAAGAAAAAGCAAATGCAATGAACTCTAACAAGAAGTTTCCCCACTCCCCTCAACCGCAATATGCTCGACCTAACATTGAAACTTGGGATTGTTATTTATAATATTCTTCCACTAATATTAAAACATAGCACTTTTTCAATTTTTAGAATTCTAAAGTCTTATAAGGATAAATGCATTGTTAATTATCAGTTGAATTTTACATTTGTATTTTTTTCATTTTCTCTTTTTCCACAATGCAATTTGAAATGATTTATATAATTTTAGTCTACAAACATATTACTTAAGAAAAAGCACTTGCAATGAACTCTAGTAAGAAATTTCCCTACTCCCCACACGAGCAATATACTTGACCCAACATTGAAGATTATGAGTGTTATTTATAATATTCGTCCACTAAATTGTATTTTATGCAATTCAGTCCATTACATCTATTCTTGTTCAGTTAACATATTCAAATAGTATGCTTTTGTCACCATTCAAATGAAATTTCATTAGCAATAAATTTAAAAATCAAAACAATGCACTTTTTCAATTTTTAGAATTCTAAAGTCCTATAAGGATAAATGCATTGTGAATAATCAACTAAATTTAAATTTAGAAATTTTTTTAATTATCTCCTTTGTCACCAAGCAATTTCAAATGATTTATATGGCTTTACTCTAAAAATATACAACTTAAGAAAAAGCAAATGCAATGGACTTTAATAAGAAGTTTCCTACTCCCCTCAAGAGCAATATGCTCAACCTAACATTGAAGCTTGAGATTGTTATTTATAATATTCTTCCACTAAAGTGTATTTTATAAAATTGAGTCCATTACTTGTATTTTTGTTCAAGTAACATTTTCAAATATTAGGTTTTTCTCACCATTCAAATGCAATGGCATTAGCAATAAATTTGAAAATTAAAATATTGCACTTTTTCAATTTTTAGAATTCTATAAATGCATTGTTAATTATAAGTTGAATTTTACTTTTGTATTTTTTTCATTGTCTCCTTTGCCGCAATGCAATTTGAAATGATTTATGTAATTTTGGTCTACCAACATATTTCTTAAGAAAAAGCAATTGCAATGGATTCTAGTAAGAAGTTTCCCTACTCCCGACAAGGGCAATATATTTGACCCAACATTAAAGCTTGGAAGTGTTATTTATAATATTCATCCACTAAATTGTATTTTACACAATTGAGTCCATTACTTGTATTTTTGTTCAATTAACTTGTTGAAATACTATGTTTTTCTCACCATTCAAAATGGAATGGCATTAACAACAAATTTAAAAATCAAAACATTGCACTTTTTCAATTTTTAGAATTCTAAAGTCCTATAAGGATAAATGAATTGTTAATAATTTGTTGAATTTAAATTTTGAATTTTTTTTAATTATCTCCTTTGCCACAAAGCTATTTGAAATGATTTATATTGTTTTTGTCTAAAAGTAAACAACTTGAGAAAAAGAAAATGCAATGAACTCTAATAAGAAGTTTCCCCACTCCCCTCAAGCGCAATGTGCTCGACCTAACATTGAAGCTTAGGATTACTATTTATAATATTCTTCCACTAAAGTGTATTTTATAAAATTGAGTCCATTACTTGTATTTTTGTTCAATTACCATTTTCAAATATTATGTTTTTCTCACCATTCAAATGCAATGGCATTAACAATAAACTTAAAAATTAAAACATTGCACTTTTTCAATTTTTAGAATTCTAAAGTCTTATAGGGATAAATGCTTTGTCAATTATAAGTTGAAGTTTACTTTTATAGCTTTTTCATTGTCTCCTTTGCCACAAATATATTTTGAAATGATTTATATATTCTTAGTCTACAAACATATTACTTAAGAAAAAGCAATTGCAATGGACTATATTAGAAGTTTCCCTACTCCCCACAAGAGCAATATACTTGACCCAACATTGAAGTTTAGGAGTGCTATTTATAATATTCATCCACTAAATTATATTTTATACAATTGAGTCCATTACTTGTATTTTTATTCAATGAACTTATTCAAATATTATGTTTTTCTCACCGTTCAAAATGCAATGGCATTAACAACAAATTTAAAAATCAAAACATTGCACTTTTTCAATTTTTAGAATTCTAAAGTCCTAGAGGGATAAATGCATTATTAATAATCAATTGAATTTAAATTTTGAAATTTTTTTAATTATCTCCTTTGCCACAGAGCTATTTGAAATGATTTATATAGTTTTAGTCTAAAAATATACAACTTAAGAAAAAGCAAATGCAATGGAAGTTTTCCCACTCCCCTCAAGAGCAATATGCTCGAGCTAACATTAAAGTTTGGGAGTGTTATTTATAATATTCTTCCACTAAAGTGTATTTTATACAAGTGAGTCCATTATTTGTATTTTTCTTCAATTAACATTTTCAAATATTAGGTTTTTCTCACCATTCAAATGCAATGGCAATAGCAATAAATTTAAAAATTAAAACTTTTCACTTTTTCAATTTTTAGGATTTTAAACTCTTATAGGGAAAAATGCATTATCAATAATCAATTAAATTTAAATTTTGAAATTTTTTTAATTATCTCCTTTCCCACAATCCTATTTTAAATTATTTATATAGTTTTAGTCTACAAATATACAACTTAAGAAAAAGCAAATGCAATGAACTCTAATAAGAAGTTTCCCACTCCCCTCAACCTCAATATGCTCGACCAAGCATTGATGCTTGGGATTGCTATTTATAATATTCTTCCACTAAAGTGTATTTTATAAAATTGAGTCCATTACTTGTATTTTTGTTCAATTAACATTTTCAAATATTAGGTTTTTCTCACCATTCAAATGCAATGGCATTAGTAATAAATTTAAAAATTAAAATATTGCACTTTTTCAATTTTTAGAATTATATAAATGCCATGTTAATTATAAGTTGAATTTTACTTTTGTATTTTTTTTCATTGTCTCCTTTGCCACAATGCAATTTGAAATGATTTATGTATTTTTAGTCTACCAACATATTTCTTAAGAAAAAGCAATTGCAATGGATTCTAGTAAGAAGTTTCCTTACTCCCGACAAGAGCAATATATTTGACCCAACATTAAAGCTTGAAAGTGTTATTTATAATATTCATCCACTAAATTGTATTTTACACAATTGAGTCCATTACTTGTATTTTTGTTCAATTAACTTGTTGAAATACTATGTTTTTCTCACCATTCAAAATGCAATGGCATTAACAACAAATTTAAAAATCAAAACATTACACTTTTTCAATTTTTAGAATTCTAAATTTCTATAAGGATAAATGAATTGTTAATAATCTGTTGAATTTAAATTTTGAAATATTTTTAATTATCTCCTTTGCCACAAAGCTATTTGAAATGATTTATATTGTTTTTGTCTAAAAGTAAACAACTTAAGAAAAAGAAAATGCAATGAACTCTAATAAGAAGTTTCCCCACTCCCCTCAAGTGCAATGTGCTCGACTTAACATTGAAGCTTAGGATTACTATTTATAATATTCTTCCACTAAAGTGTATTTTATAAAAATTGAGTCCATTACTTGTATTTTTGTTCAATTACCATTTTCAAATATTATGTTTTTCTCACCATTCAAATGCAATGACATTAACAATAAACTTAAAAATTAAAACATTGCACTTTTTCAATTTTTAGAATTCTAAAGTCTTATAGGGATAAATGCATTGCTAGTAATTAGTTGAATTAAATTTAAAATTTTTTTAATTATCTCCTTTGCCACCAAGCTATTTGAGATGATTTATATAGCTTTAGTATAAAAATATACAACTTAAGAAAAAGCAAATGGCAATGGACTCTAATAAAGAAGTTTCCGCACTCCCTTAAAGAGCAATATACCTCGAGCTAACACTGAAGTTATGGATTGCTATTTTATAATATTCTACCAACTAAAATTGTATTTTATACAATTGAGTCCATTACTTGTATTTTTCTTCAATTAACATTTTTAAATATTATGTTTTTCTCAGCATTCAAATGCAATCGCATTTGGAATTAAATTAAAAAAATAAAACATTACACTGATTTAATTTTTAAAAGTTTCGCGCAACCATCAAGAGCAATATGCTTGACCCAACATTAAAGCTTGAGATTGCTATTTATCATATTCATACACTAAAGTGTATTTTATACAATTNTGTATTAGACTCTAATAAGAAGTTTCCCCACTACACTCAAGAGCAATATGCTTGACCCAACATTGAGCTTGAGATTGCTATTTATAATATTCATACACTAAAGTGTATTTTATACAATTGAGACCATTACTTGAATTTTTGTTCAATTAACATATTCAAATATTTTGTTTTCTCACAATTAAAATGAAAAGGGCATTAACAATAAATTAAAAATAAAAATATTGCATTTTTTCATTTATTTTAATTTTAGATTTTAAAGACATACAGGACAAATATATTGTTAATAATCAGTTGCATTTAAATATTAAAATTTTTGAATTAAAATCTTTCCCCCTTGGCAGAAAAAAAAAAAGCTATTTGAAAATGATTTATATAGTTTTAGTCTAAAAATATACAACTTTTAAAAAAAGCGAATGCAATTGGACTTAATCAAGAAGTTCCCCACCCCCTCAAGAGAAATATGCTGACCCAAACAATTGAAGTTTGAGATTGCTATTTAATAATATTCATACACTAAAGTGTATTTTATACAATTGAGACCATTACTTGAATTTTTGTCCAATTAACATATTCAAATATTTTGTTTTTATCACCATTCAAATGCAATGGCGTTTGCAATAAATTTAAAAATCAAAACAATGCACTCTTTCAATTTTTAGAATTCTAAATTCCTATGGGGATAAATGCATTGTTAATTATCAGTTGAATTTTACTTTTGTAATTTTTTTTAATTGTCTCCTTTGCAACAATGCTATTTGAAATGATTTATGTAATTTTAATCTAAAAATATATTGCTTTAGAAAAGCCAATGTATTGGACTCTAATAAGAAGTTTCCCCACTACCCTCAAGAGCAATATGCTTGACCCAACATTGAAACTTGAGATTGCTATTTATAATATTCATACACTAAAGTGTATTTTATACAATTGAGACCATTACTTGAATTTTGTCCAATTAACATATTCAAATATTTTGTTTTTATCACCATTCAAATGCAATGACATTTGCAATGAATTTAAAAATCAAAACAATGCACTTTTTCAATTTTTAGAATTCTAAAGTCTTATAGGGATAAATGCATTGTTAATAATCAGTTGAATTTAAATTTTGAAAGTTTTAAAATTATCTCCTTTGCCACAAAGTTATTTGAAATGATTTATATAGTTTTGGTCTAAAATTTACAACAGAAGAAAAAGCAAATGCAATGGACTCCAATAAGAAGTTTCCCCACTCCCCTCAAGAGCAATATGCTCTAAATAAAATTGAAGTTTGGGATTGATATTTATAATATTCTACGACTAAAGTGTATTTTATACAATTGAGTCCATTACTTGTATTTTTCTTCAATTAACATTTTCAAATATTATGTCTTTCTCACCATTCAAATGTAATGACATTTGCAATAAATTTAAAAATCAAAACAATGCATTTTTTCAATTTTTAGAATTCTAAAGTCCTATAGAGATAAATGCAATGTCAATAATTAGTTGAATTTAAATTTTAAAATTTTTTAGATTATCTCGTTTACCAGAAAGTTATTTGAAATGATTTATATAGTTTTGGTCTAAAAATATACAACTTAAGAAAAAGAAAATGCAATGGACTCTAATAAGAACTTTCCCCACTCCCCTGAAGAGCAATATGCTTGAGCTAAGATTGAAGTTTGGGATTGCTATTTATAATATTCTACCACTAAAGTGTATTTTATACAATTGAGTCCATTACTTGTATTTTTCTTCAATTAATATTTTCAAATATTATGTCTTTCTGACCATTCAAATACAATGGCATTTGCAATAAATTTAAAAATCAAAACATTGCATTTTTTCAATTTTGAGAATTTTCTAAGTCCTATAGAGATAAATGCATGGTTAATAATCAGTTGAATTTAAATATTGAAATTTTTTTAATTATCACCGTTGGCACGAAGCTATATGAAGTGATTTATGTAATTTTAGTCTAAAAATATACAACTTAAGAAAAAGCAAATGAAATGGACTTTCATAAGAAGTTTCCCCAATCCCCTCAAGAGCAATATGCTCTAGCAAAAATTGAAGTTTGGAATTGCTATCTATAATATTCTACCACTAAATTGTATTTTATACAATTGAGTCCATTACTTGTATTTTTCTTCAATTAACATTTTCAAATATTATGTCTTTCTCAGAATTCAAATGCAATGACATTTGCAATAAATTTAAAAATCAAAACATTGCACTTTTTGAATTTAAATTTTGAAAATTTTTAAATTATCTCCTGTGCCACAAAGTTATTTGAATTGATTTATATAGTTTTGGTCTAAAAATATAAAACATAAGAAAAAGCAAATGCAATGGAATCTAATAAAAAGTTTCCCTACTCCCTTTAAGAGCAATATGCTCTAGCTAAAATTGAAATTTGGGGTTACTATTTATAATATTCTACCATTAAAGTGTATTTCATACAATGGCGTCCATTACTTGTATTTTTGTTCAATTAACTTATTCAAATATTACGATTTTCTCACCATTCAAAATTCAATGACATTAACAATAAATTTAGAAATCAAAACATTGCTCTTTTTCAATTTTTAGAATTCTAAAGTCCAATAGGAATAAATGCACTGTTAATAATTAGTTGAATTTAAATATTGAAATTTTTTTAATTATCACTTTTGGCATAAAGCTATTTGAAGTGATTTATATAGTTTTAGTCTAAAAATACAATTTAAGAAAAAGCAAATGCAATGGACTCTCATAAGAAGTTTCCCCACTCCCCTCAAGAGCAATATGCTCTCGCTAAAATTGAAGTTTGGGATTGCTATTTATAATATTCTATCACTAAAGTGCATTTTATACAATTAAGTCCATTACTTGTATTTTTCTTCAATTAACATTTTCAAATATTATGTCTTTCTCACCATTCAAATGCAATGGCATTTGCAATAAATTTAAAAATCAAAACAATGCACTCTTTCAATTTTTAGAATTCTAAAGTCCTATGGGGATAAATGCATTGTTAATTATCAGTTAAATTTTACTTTTGTAATTTTTTTAATTGTCTCCTTTGCAACAATGCTATTTGAAATGATTTATATAATTTTAGTCTAAAAAAATATTGCTCTAGAAAAAGCCAATGTATTGGACTCTAATAGGAAGTTTCGCCACTACCCTCAAGAGCAATATGCTTGACCTAACATTAAAGCTTAGGATTGCTATTTATAATATTCATACACTAAATTGTTTTTTATACAATTGAGACCATTACTTGAATTTTTGTTTAATTAACATTTTCAAATATTATGTTTTTATCACCCTTCAAATGCAATGATACTTGCAATAAATTTAAAATCAAAACAATGCAATTTTTCAATTTTTAGAATTCTAAAGTCCTATAAGGATAAATGCATTGTCAATAATTAGTTGAATTTAAATTTTGAAATTTTTTAGATTATCTCATTTACTACAAAGTTATTTGAAATGATTTATATAGTTTTAGCCTAAAAATATACAACTTACGAAAAAACAAATACAATGAACTCTAATAAGAAGTTTCCCCACTCTCCTGGAGAGCAACATGCTCGAGCTAAGATTGAAATTTGGAATTGCAATTAATAATATTCTACCACTAAAGTTTATTTTATACATTTGAGTCCATTACTTGTATTTTTGTTCAATTATCATTTTCAAATATTATGTTTTTCTAACCATTCAAATGCAATAGCATTAGCACTAAATTTGAAAATCAAAACATTGCACTTTTTCAATTTTTAGAATTCTAAAGTCGTATAGGGATAAATGCACTGTTAATAATCTGTTGAATTTAAATTTTCAAA
This sequence comes from Bruguiera gymnorhiza, assembly GCA_020883675.1. Taxonomy (NCBI): domain Eukaryota; kingdom Viridiplantae; phylum Streptophyta; class Magnoliopsida; order Malpighiales; family Rhizophoraceae; genus Bruguiera; species Bruguiera gymnorhiza. The sequence goes on from JAIRCJ010000270.1 coordinate 68,037, forward strand.
TTTTTTTAATTATCTCCTTTACCACAAAGTTATTTAAAATGATTTATATAGTTTTAGTCTAAAAATATAGAACTTAAAAAAAAGCAAATGCAATGTACTCTTAAAGTTCCCAACTTCACCCTATGATCTACTAGTCTGTGATATTGAGAGGTGGGTGAATCAGTGTCACACCCCTTAAAACTCTGATAATTTAAGCCAAAGTATTCTTCTTCTTTAATACTTTCGCTCTCGTCAATACGCAGGTATGTGAACAATTTCAACCGCTTCTTAAAAGTGAACTCTTTCTCATATTCGACTAAGGTAGATCTATTGTTACCTACTAATCACAATAGTCCCCAAAGTCACCTTTCAGACACCTTGCCTATTAGATAGATCGAATGTTCTTGATTAGGTCTTCTTTAGGTTATGAGTTCGATGATACTTTAGCTACATTCACAACTCAATTCAAAACACAGAATGTAAATCAAAGTAAGGACACAAGAGATTTACGTGGTTCCGTCAATGTGACGTAAGTCCACGGTGGTAGAGACTCTTCCTCTACTTCCTCTACCGAGACAATCCACTATACTTGAGAATACCAGTATGGTACTCTTGATGTTCACAAAGTAGTTACAATGGATGTCTTAATCCTCTGTTCCTTTCACTATTGCAAATACAAAGCAAGTACAATACAAAGAGTGTCACTTACTGTGTCTACCCTCTTCTAGCTTGTCTTGCCTCTGTTGAATTGAATAGGCTGCTTCACTGCCGCTTAGAAGTCCACCACAACACTCTCTAACCTCTCTTGAAGAAATCTGGAAATACGTTGAGTTCTTTCCAATGCTTCACTGAATTCCTTCTCTAGGTTGTTTCACACAACTCTTGCTTTCACCGTCTCATGGTTTCACAGCTTGCACTCATGCTTCTGGTCTGCCATTTCATGTCTCATGGCCTGCCCCACGCTTCTGATCAGTCACACTGTTGCACGTTCTGGTCTCACGCTTCTGGTCTGCCATTTCACGTCTCTTGGCCTGCCTCACGCTACTGGTTTTTCTGGTTCACATCTTTCGGCCTGCCTCACACTTCTGGTCTGCTGTTTTCTCTTCTGAGTGGTCTCGTGGATACCAGGTCTGCTGTCTTCTCTTCCGGGTGGTCTCGTGGATACCAGGTTTGCTGTCTTCTCTTCTGGGTTGTCTCGCGGATACCAGGTCTGCTGTCTTCTCTTCCAGGTGGTCTCGTGGATACCAGGTCTACTGTCTTCTCTTCCGGGTGGTCTGTTTCTTATTTCTCCTCTTGCTGGTTGTGCGTTTCTGGTTTGCTTGCAGGTCGTGTTTCTGGTTTGCTTGCAGGTTGTGTTTCTGGTTTGCTTGCAGGTGGCATTTCTGGTTTGCTTACAGGTGGCGTTTCTGGTTTGCTTGCAGGAGGTGTTTCTGGTTTGCTTGCAGGTCATGTGTCTGCTGGGATGCTCTTCCTGTTTATATACTCCCTTCTATGCAAACCCTAGTAGGGTTTATTGGAGCTGCGGCAAATTTCCTTTCTTGCCCCTCCATGTGGCTTCATATTATTGTTCCATACAAAATTCAGCATTATCCTCCTTCTTAATTTATTTTTCTTGCTCTTTTCTTTCTACTGAAAACTCGTCCCGTGAATGCTTGAATGAGCCACTTCTGCTTGCACACTTAAATCTGGTTGACAACAATTACAACCCATACAAGGCTGTGGGAACAACAACTCTAATAAGAAGTTTCCCTCCTCCCCTCAAGAGCAATATGCTCAAGCTAACTTTGAAGTTTGGGATTGCTATTTGTAATATTTTACCACAAAAGTGTATTTTTTCAATAAACATATTCAAATATTATGTTTTTATCACCATTCAAATGCAATGATACTTGTAATAAATTTAAAATCAAAACAATACACTTTTTCAATTTTTAGAATTCTAAAGTCCTATAGGAATAAATGCATTGTTAATAATCAGTTGAATTTAAAATTTAAAATTTTTTAAATTATCTCCTTTGCCACAAAGTTATTTGAAATGATTTAAATAGTTTTAGTCTAAAAATATACAACTTAAGAAAAAGCAAATACAAGGGGCTCTAATAAGAAGTTTCCCCACTCCTCTCACAAGTAATATGTTCGAGCTAACATTGATGTTAGGGATTGCTATTTATAATATCCTGCCACTAAAGTGTATTCTATACAATTGAGTCCATTACTTGTATTTTTGTTCAATTAACATTGTCAAGTATCTTTTCTCACCATTCAAATGCAATAGCATTAGAACTAAATTTAAAAATTAAAACATTGCACCTTTTCAATTTATAGAATTCTATAGTCTTATAGGGATAAATGCATTATTAATAATCAGTTGAATTTAAATTTTAAAATTTTTTAAATTATCTCCTTTGCCACAAAGTTATTTGAAATGATTTATATAGTTTTCATCCAAAAATATACAACTTAAAAAAAAAAAAAGCAAATGCAATGGACTCTAATAAAAAGTTTAACCACTCTCCTCAAAAGCGATATGCTTGAGCTAACTTTGAAGTTTGGGATTGCTATTTGTAATATTCTACCACTAAAGTATATTTTATGCAAATGACTCCATTACTTATATTTTTGTTCAATTAACATTTTTAAATATTATGTTTTTTTCCGCCATTCAAATGCAATAACATTAGCACTAAATTTAAAAATCAAAACATTGCACTTTTTCAATTTTTAGAATTCTAATGACTTATAGCGATAAATGCATTATTAATAATCAGTTGAATTTAAAATTTGAAATTTTTTAAATTATCTCCTTTGCCACAAAGTTATTTGAAATGATTTATATAGCTTTCGGCTAAAAAATATACAACTTAAAAAAAAGCAAATGCAATGGACTCTAATAAGAAGTTTCACCACTCCCCTCAATAGCGATATGCTTGAGCTAACATTGATGTTTGGGATTGCTATTTGTAATATTCTACCACTAAAGTGCATTTTATACAATTGAGTCCATTACTTGTATTTTTATTCAATTAACATTTTCAAATATTATGTTTTTGTCACCATTCAAATGCAATAGCATTAGCACTAAATTTAAAAATCAAAACATTGCACTTTTTCAATTTATAGAATTCTAAAGTCTTATAGGGATAAATGCATTATTAATAATCAGTTGAATTTAAATTTTGCAATTTTTCAAATTATCTCCTTTCCCACAAAGTTATTTGAAATAATTTATATAGTTTTGGTCTAAAAATATACAACTTAAGAAAAAGCAAATGCAATGGACTCTAATAAGAAGTTTCCCCACTCCCCATAAAAGCAAGATGCTTTAGCTAAGATTGAAATTTGGGATTACGATTTATAATATTCTACCACTAATATCTATTTTATACATTTGATTCCATTACTTGTATTTTTGTTCAATTAACATTTTCAAATATTATATTTTTCTCACAATTCAAATACAATAGCATTAGCACTAAATTTAAAAATCAAAACATTGCACTTTTTCAATTTTTAGAATTCCAAAGTCCTATAGGGATAAATGCATTGTTAATAATGAGTTGAATTTAAATTTTGAAATTTTTTAATTATCTCATTCACCACAAAACTATTTGAAATGATTTAAATAGTTTTAGTCTAAAATTATACAACTTAAAAAAAAAAAAAGCAAATGCAATGGACTCTAATAAAACGTTTCCCCACTCCCTTTAAGAGCAATATGCTCTAGCTAAAATTGAAGTTTGGGATTGTTATTTATAATATTCTACCACTAAAGTGTATTTTATACATTTGAGTCCATTACTTGTATTTTTGTTCAATTAACATTTTCAAATATTATGTTTTTCTCACCATTCAAATGCAATAGCATTAGCACTAAATTGAACAATCAAAACATTGCACCTTTTTAATTTTTAGAATTCTAAGGTACTATAGGGGTAAATGCATTGTTAATAATCAATTGAATTTAAATTTTGAAATATTTTTAATTATCTCCTTTGTGACAAAGCTATTTGAAATGATTTATATAGTTTTTGTGTAAAAAATATACAACTTAAAAAAACGTAAATGCAACGAACTCTAATAAAAAGTTTCCCTACTCCCCTCAAGAGCACTATGCTTGAGCTGACATAGAAGTTTGGGATTGCTATTTGGAATAATCTACGACTAAAGTGATTTTTATACAATTGAGTACATTACTTGTTTTTTTGTTCAATTAACAATTTCAAATATTATATTTCCCTCACCATTCAAAAGCAATAGCATTAGCTCAAAATTTAAAATTCAAAATATTGAACTTTTTCAATTTTTAGAATTCTAAAATCCTATAGGGATAAATGCATTGTTAATAATTAGTTGTTTGAAATTTTTTTAATTATCTCCTTTGCCACAAAGTTACTTGAAATGATTTATATAATTTTAGTCTAAAAATATACAACTTAAGAAAAAGCAAATGCAATGGATTTTAATAAAAAGTATCCCCACTCCCCTTAAGAGCAATATACTAGAGCTAATATTGAAGTTTAGGATTACTATTTGTAATATTCTACCACTAAAGTGTATTTTATGCAATTGAGTCCATTACTTGTATTTTTGTTCAATTAACTTATTCAAATATTACGATTTTCTCACCATTCAAAATTCAATGGCATTAACAATAAATTTAGAAATCAAAACATTTCTCTTTTTCAATTTCTAGAATTCTAAAGTCCAATAGGGATAAATGCATTGTTAATAAACAGTTGAATTTAAATATTGAAATTTTTTTAATTATCACTTTTGGCACAAAGTTATTTGAAGTGATTTATATAGTTTTAGTCTAAAAATATATAACTTAAGAAAAAGCAAATGCAATGGACTCTCATAAGAAGTTTCCCCACTCCCCTCAAGAGCGATATGCTTGAGCTAACATTGATGTTTGGGCTTGCTATTTGTAATATTCTACCACTAAAGTGTATTTTATGCAATTGAGTTCATTACTTGTATTTTTGTTCAATTAACATTTTCAAATATTATGTTTTTCTCTCCATTCAAATGTAATAGCATTAGCACTAAATTTAAAAATGAAAACATTGCACTTTTTCAATTTTTAGAATTCTAAAGTCCTCTAGGGATAAATGCATTGTTAATAATCAGTTGAATTTAAATTTTTCAATTTTTTTAATTATCTCCTTTGCCATAGAGTCATTCGAAATGATTTATGTAGTTTTGGTCTAAAATTATACAACTTAAGAAAAAGCAAATGCAATGGATTTTAATAAAAAGTATCCCCACTCCCCTTAAGAGCAATATACTAGAGCTAACATTGAAGTTTAGGATTACTATTTGTAATATTCTACCACTAAAGTGTATTTTATGCAATTGAGTCCATTACTTGTATTTTTGTTCAATTAACTTATTCAAATATTACGATTTTCTCACCATTCAAAATTCAATGGCATTAACAATAAATTTAGAAATCAAAACATTTCTCTTTTTCAATTTCTAGAATTCTAAAGTCCAATAGGGATAAATGCATTGTTAATAAATAGTTGAATTTAAATATTGAAATTTTTTTAATTATCACTTTTGGCACAAAGTTATTTGAAGTGATTTATATAGTTTTAGTCTAAAAATATACAACTTAAGAAAAAGCAAATGCAATGGACTCTCATAAGAAGTTTCCCCACTCCCCTCAAGAGCGATATGCTTGAGCTAACATTGATGTTTGGGCTTGCTATTTGTAATATTCTACCACTAAAGTGTATTTTATGCAATTGAGTTCATTACTTGTATTTTTGTTCAATTAACATTTTCAAATATTATGTTTTTCTCACCATTCAAATGTAATAGCATTAGCACTAAATTTAAAAATCAAAACATTGCACTTTTTCAATTTTTAGAATTCTAAAGTCCTCTAGGGATAAATGCATTGTTAATAATCAGTTGAATTTAAATTTTTCAATTTTTTAATTATCTCCTTTGCCATAAAGTCATTCGAAATGATTTATGTAGTTTTGGTCTAAAATTATACAACTTAAGAAAAAGCAAATGTAGTGAACTCTAATAAAAAGTTTCCCCACTCCCCTGAAGAGCAATATGCTCTAGCTAAAATTGAAGTTAGGGATTGTTATTTATAATATTCTACCACTAAAGTGTATTTTATACATTTGAGTCCATTACTTCTATTTTTGTTCAATTAATATTTTCAAATATAATATTTTTCTCACCATTCAAATGCAATAGCATTAGCACTAAATTTTAAAATTAAAATATTGCACTTTTTCAATTTTTAGAATTCTAAAGTCCTATAGGGAAAAATGCATTGTTAATAATCTGTTGAATTTAAATTTTGAAATTTTTTAATTATCTCCTTTGCCACAAAGCTATTTGAAATGATTTATGTAGATTTAGTCTAAAAACATACAACTTAACAAAAAGCAAAAGCAATGGACTCTAATAAGAAGTTTCCCCACTCCCTTGAAGAGCAATATGCTCTAACTAAAATTGAAGTTAGGGATTGCTATTTATAATATTCTACCACTAAATGTATTTTATACATTTGAGTCCATTACTTGTATTTTTGTTCAATTAACATTTTCAAATATAAAGTTTATCTCACCATTCAAATGCAATAGAATTAGCACTAAATTTAAAAATCAAAATATTGCATTTTTTCAATTTTTAGAATTCTAAAGTCTTATAGAGATAAATGCATTGTCAATAATCAGTTCAATTTAAATTTTGAAATTTTTTAATTATCCCCTTCGCCATAAAACTATTTGAAATGATTTATATAGTTTTAGTGTAAAAATATACAACTTAAAAAAAGCAAAAGCAATGGACTCTTATAAGAAGTCTCACCACTTCCCTGAAGAGCAATATGCTTTAGCTAAAATTGAAGTTTGCATTGTTGTTTATAATATTCTACCACTAAAATGTCTTATACATTTGACACCATTACTTGTATTTTTCTTCAACTAACACCTTCAAATATTATATTTTCTAACCATTCAAATGCAATAGCATTAGCACTAAATTTAAAAACCAAAAACATTGCACCTTTTCAATTTTTAGAATTCTAAGGTCCTAGAGGGATAAATGCATTATTAATAATTTGTTGAATTTAAAATTTGAAATTTTTTAATTATCTCCTTTGCCACAAAGCTATTTGAAACGATTTATATAGTTTTAGTGTAAAAATGAACAACTTAAAAAAAGCAAATGAAATGAACTCTAATAAGAAGTTTCCCCACTCCCTCAACAGCCATATCCTCGTGCTAACATTGAAGTTTAGCATTACTATTTGTAATATTCTACCACTAAAGTGTATTTTATTCAATTGAGTCCATTACTTGTATTTTTGTTCAATTAACATTTTCAAATATTATGTTTTTCTCTCCATTCAAATTCAATAACATTAGCACTAATTTAAAAATTAAAACATTGCACTTTTTCAATTTTTAGAATAGCAAAGTCCTATAGGGATAAATGCCAATGTTAATAATCAGTTTAATTTTAAATTTTGAAATTTGTTAATTATCTCCTTTGCGACAATGTTATTTGAAAAGATTTATATAGTTTTGGTCACAAATATACAACCTTAAGAAAAGGAATGGCAATGCTAAACTTAAAAAAATATACAACTAAAAAATAGTTTGGACGTGCTAGATAAAGAAAGTTTCCCCACTCCCTTGAGCAGCAATATGGCTCTAGGCTAAAATTGAAGTTTGGGATTGCTATTGCTAATATTCTACACTAAAAAGGATTGCTACATTTGAGTTCATTACCTTTGTTTTTTTTCACATTAACATTTTCAAATATTATGTTTTTTCTCAACCATTCAAATGCAATAGCATTAGCAATAAATTTAAAATTCAAAACATTGCACTTTTTCAATTTTTAAAATTCTAAAGTCCTATAGGAATAAATGCATTGTTAATAATCAGTTGAACTTAAATTTTAAAATTTTTTTGAATTATCTCCTTTGCCATAAAGCTATTTGAAACGATTTATATAGTTTTAGTGTAAAAATGTACAACTTAAAAAAAAGCAAATGCAATGAACTCTAATAAGAAGTTTCCCCACTCCCTCAAAGAGCAATATCCTCAGCAAACATTGAAGTTTGGATTGCTATTTGTAATATTCTACCACTAAAGTGTATTTTATACAATTAAGTCCATTAGTTGTTTTTTTTGTTCAATTAACATTTTCAAATATTATGTTTTTCTCACCATTCAAATGCAATAGCATTAGCACAAATTAAAAATTAAAACATTGCACTTTTCAATTTTTAGAATTCTAAAGTCCTATAGGATAAATGCATTGTTAATAATCAGTTGANTTAAAAATAAATTTAAAAATCAAAACATTGCATTTTTTTCAACTTTTAGAATTTTAAAATATTATAGGGATAAATTCATTATTAATAATCAGTCAAATTTAAAATTTGTAACTTTTTAATTGTCTCCTTTGGCATAATGCAATTTAAAACATTTATATAATTTTAGTCCATAAACAAATTGCTTAAGAAAACCAAATCCAATTGACTTTAATAAGAAGTTTCCCCACTCCCCTCAAGAGCAATCTGCTTGACCCAACATTTAAATTTGGATTGTTATTTATAATATTCATCAATTAAAGTGTATTTTATACCATTGAGTGCATTACAACTTATATAGTTTTATATAGTTTTAGTCTAAAAATATACAACTTAAGAAAAGGCAAATGCAATGAACTCTAATAAAAAGTTTCCCCACTCCCCTCAAGCGCAATATGCTTGACCTAACATTGAAGCTTAGGATTGCTATTTATAATATTCATCCACTAAGTTAGTATGTTTTCCTCACCATTCAAATGCAATGGCATTAGCAATAAATTTAAAAATCAAAACAATGCACTTTTTCAATTTTTAGAATTCTAAAGTCCTATAAGGATAAATGTATGTTAATAATCAGTTGAATTTAAATTTTGAAATTTTTTCATTATCTCCTTTGCCATAATGCGATTTCAAATGATTTATATAGTTTAAGTCTAAAAATATACAACTTAAGAAAAAGCAAATGCAATGAACTCTAATAAGAAGTTTCCCCACTCCCCTCAATCACAATATGCTTGACCTAACATTGAAGCTCAGGATAGCTATTTATAATATTTATCCACTAAAGTGTATTTTATAAAATTGAGTCCATTACTTGTATTTTTGTTCAATTAACATTTTCAAATATTATGTTTTTCTCACCCTTCAAAGTGCTATGGCATTAACAACAAATTTAAAAATCAAAACATTGCACTTTTTCAATTTTTAGAATTCTAAAGTCCTATTAGGGTAAATGCATTGTTAATAATCAGTCAAATTTAAATTTTGAAATTTTTTTAATTATCTCCTTTGCCACAAAGCTATTTGAAATGATTTATATAGTCTTAGTCTAAAAATATACAATTTAAGAAAAAGCAAATGCATTGGACTCTAATAAGAAGTTTCCCCACTCCCCTTAAGAGCAATATGCTCGAGCTAACATTGAAGTTTGGGATTGTTATTTATAATATTCTTCCACTAAAATGTATTTTATACAATTGAGTCCATTACTTGAATTTTTGTTCAATTAACATTTTCAAATATTATGTTTTTCTCACCATTCAAATGCAATGGCATTAGCAATAAAATTGAAAATTAAAACATTGCACTTTTTCAATTTTTACAATTCTAAAATCTTATAGGGATAAATGCATTGTTTATTATCTATTGAATTTTACTTTTGTATTTTTTGCATTGTCTCCTTTGCCACAATGCAATTTGAATTGATTTATATAATTTTAGTCTACAAACATATTACTTAAGAAAAAACAATTGTAGTGGACTCTAGTAAGAAGTTTCCCTACTCCTTATAAGAGCAATATACTTGCCCCAACATTGAAGCTTGGGAGTGTTATTTATAATATTCTACCACTAAAGTGTATTTTATACAATTGAGTCCATTACTTGTATTTTTGTTCAATTAATATATTCAAATAGTATGTTTTCTCACCATTTAAATGCAATAACATTAGTAATAAATTTAAAAATCAAAAACAATGCACTTTTTCAATTTTTAGAATTCTAAAGTTTTATACAGATAAATACATTATTAATAATCAGTTAAATTTAAATTTTGAAATTTTTTTAATTATCTCTTTTGCCACAATGCTATTTTAAATGATTTATATAATTTTAGTCTAAAAATCTACAACTTAAGAAAAAGCAAATGCAATGAACTCTAAAAAAAGTTTCCACACTCCCCTTATGCGCAATATGCTCGACCTAACATTGAAGTTTGGGATTGTTATTTATAATATTCTTCCACTAAAGTGAATTTTATACAATTGAGTCCATTACTTGTATTTTTTGTTCAACTAACATTTTCAAATATTATGTTTTTCTCACCATTCAAATGCAATGGCATTAGTACTAAATTTAAAAATCAAAACATTGCACTTTTTCAATTTCTAGAATTCTAAAGTCCTATAGGGATAAATGCATTGTTAATAATCAGTTGAATTTAAATTTTGAAATTTTTTTTATTTATCTCCTTTGCCACAAAACTATTTCAAATAATTTATATAGTTTTAGTCTAAAAATATACAACTTAAGAAAAAGCAAATGCAATGGACTCTAATAAGAAGCTTCTCTGCTCCCCTTAAGAGCAATATGCTTGAGCTAACATTGAAGTTTGGGATTGTAATTTATAATATTCTTCCACTAAAATGTATTTTATTCAATTGAGTTCATTACTTGTATTTTTGTACAATTAACATTTTCAAATATTATGTTTTTCTTACCATTCAAATGCAATGGCATTAGCAATAAATTTAAAAAGTAAACTATTGCACTTTTTCAATTTTTAAAATTCTAAAGTTCTATAGGTATAAATGCATTGTTAATTATTAGTTCAATTTACATTTTCAAATTGTTTTAATTGTCCCATTTGCCATAATGCCACTTGAAATTATTTATACAAGTTTAGTCTAAAAATATACAACTAAAGAAAAAGCAAATACAATGGACTCTGATAAGAAGTCTCCCCACTCCCTTCAAGAGCAATATGCTCGACCTAACATTGAAGCTTGGGATTGCTATTCATAATATTCATTCACTAAAGTGTATTTGTATTCTTGTTCAATTAACATATTCAAATAATATGTTTTTTTCACCATTCAAATGCAATGACACTAGTAATAAATTTAAAAATCAAAACAATGCACTTTTTCAATTTTTAGAATTCTAAAGTCTTATAGGGATAAATGCATTGGTAATAATCAATTGAATTTAAATTTTGAAATTGTTTTCATCATCTCTTTTGCCACAATGCTATTTCAAATGATTTATATAGTTTTAGTCTAAAAATATACTACTTAAGAAAAAGCAAATGCAATGAAATCTAATAAGAAGTTCCCCACTCCTCTCAAGCACAATATGCTCGTCCTAACATTAAAGTTTGGGATTGTTATTTAAGATATTTTTCTACTAAAGTGTATTTTATACAATTGAGTCCATTACTTGTATTATTGTTCAATTAAGATTTTCAAATATTATGTTTTCCTTACCATTCAAATGCAATGACATTAGCAATAAAATTAAAAATTAAAACATTGCCCTTTTTCAATTTTTAGAAGTCTAAAGTCTTATAGGGATAAATGCATTGTTAATTATCAGTTGAATTTTACTTTTGTATTTTTTTCAATGTCTCCTTTACTACAATGCAATTTGAAATGATTTATATAATTTTGGATTACAAACATATTACTTTAAAAAAGCAATTACAATGGGCTCAAGTAAAAAGTTTCCCCAATCCACACAAGGGCAATATACTTGACCCAACATTGAAGTTTAGGAGTGCTATTTACAATATTCGTCCACTAAATTGTATTTTCCACAATTGAGTCCATTATTTGTATTTTTGTTCAATTAACTTATTCAAATATTATGTTTTTCTCACCATTCAAAATGCAATGGCATTAACAATAAATTTAAAAATCAAAACAATGCACTTTTTCAATTTTTAGAATTCTAAAGTCTTATAGGGATAAATGCATTGTTAATAATCAGTCGAATTTAAATTTTGAAAATTTTTTTAATTATCTCCTTTGCCACAAAGTTATTTGAAATGATTTATATAGCTTTAGCCTAAAAATATACAGCTTAAGAAAAAGCAAATGTAATGGACTTTAATAAGAAGTTTCCCCACTCCCCTCAAGAGCAATATGCTCGAGCTAACATTGAAGTTTAGGATTGTTATTTACAATATTCTTCCACTAAAGAATATTTTATACAATTGAGTCCATTACTTGAATTTTTGTTCACTTGACATTTTCAAATATTACGTTATTCTCACCATTCAAATGCAATGGCATTAGCAATAAAATTAAAAATTAAAACATTTCACTTTTTCAATTTTTAGAATTCTAAAGTCCTATAGGGATAAATGCATTGTTAATTATAAGTTGAATTTTACTTTTGTATTTTTTCATTGTCTTCGTTGCCACAATGCAATTTGAAAAGATTTATATAATTTTAGTCTACAAACATATTACTTAAGAAAAAGCAATTGTCATAGACCCTAGCAAGAAGTTTCCCTACCCCCCACAAGAGCAATATACTTGACCCAACATTGAACCTTGGGAGTGCTATTTATAATATTTGTCCACTAAATTGTATTTTATACAATTAAGTCCATTACTTGTATTTTTGTTCAACTAACTTATTCAAATATTATGTTTTTCTCACCATTCAAAATGCAATGGAATTAACAACAAATTTAAAAATCAAAACATTGCACTTTTTCAATTTTTAGAATTCTAAAGTCCTATCGGGATAAATGCATAGTTAATAATCAGTTGAATTTAAATTTTGAAATTTTTTTAATTATCTCCTTTCTCATAAAGCAATTTGAAATGATTTATATAGTTTTAGTCTAAAAATATACTACTTAAGAAAAAGCAAATGCAATGAACTCTAACAGGAAGTTTCCCCACTCCCCTCAACCGCAATATGCTCGACCTAACATTGAAACTTGGGATTGCTATTTATAATGTTCTTCCATTAAAGTGAATTTTATACAATTGAGTCTATTACTTGTATTTTTGTTCAATTAACATTTTCAAATAATATGTTTTTCTCACCATTCATATGCAATGGCATTAGTAATAAAATTAAAAATTAAAACATTGCACTTTTTCAATTTTTAGAATTCTAAAGTCTTATAGGGATAAATGCATTGTAAATTATCAGTTGAATTTTAAACTTGTATTTTTTTCATTTTCTCCTTTGCCACAATACAATTTGAAATGATTTATATAATTTTAGTCTACAAACATATTACTTAAGAAAAAGCAATTGCAATGGACTCCTGTAAAAAGTTTCCCTACTCCTTTCACGAGCAATATAATTGACCCAACATTGAAGATTAGGAGTGTTATTTATAATATTTGTCCATTAAATTGTATTTTATATAATTTAGTCCATTACATGTATTCTTGTTCAATTAACATATTCAAATAGTATGTTTTTCTCACCATTCAAATGCAATGGCATTAGCAATAAATTTAAAAATCAAAACAATGCACTTTTTCAATTTTTAGAATTCTAAAGTCTTATAAAGATAAATGCATTGTTAATAATCAGTTGAATTTAAATTTTGAAAATTTTTTTAATTATCCCTTTTGGCATAAAGTTTTTTGAAATGATTTATATAGCTTTAGTCTAAAAATATACAATTTAAGAAAAAGCAAATGCAATGGACTTTAATAAGAAATTTCCCCACTCCCCTCAAGCGCAATATGCTCGCCCAAACATTGAAACTTGGGATTACTATTTATAATACTTGTCCACTAAATTGTATTTTATACAATTGAGTCTATTACATGTATTCTTGTTCAATTAACATATTCAAATAATATGTTTTTCTCACCATTCAATTGCAATGGCATTAACATTAAATTTAAAAATCAAAACAGTGCACTTTTTCAATTTTTAGAATTCTAAAGTTTTATAAGGATACATGCATTGTTAATAATCAGTTGAATTTAAATTTTGAAAAATTTTTTAATTATCTCCTTTGCCATAAAGTTATTTGAAATGATTTATATAGTTTTAGTCTAAAAATATACTACTTAAGAAAAAGCAAATGCAATGAACTCTAACAAGAAGTTTCCCCACTCCCCTCAACCGCAATATGCTTGACCTAACATTGAAACTTGGGATTGCTATTTATAATATTCTTCCACTAAAATTAAAACATAGCACTTTTCAATTTTTAGAATTCTAAAGTCTTATAGGGATAAATGCATTGTTAATTATCAGTTGAATTTTACATTTGTATTTTTTTCATTTTCTCCTTTGCCACAATGCAATTTAAAGTGATTTATATAATTTTAGTCTACAAACATATTACTTAAGAAAAAGCACTTGCAATGGACTCTAGTAAGAAATTTCCCTACTCCCCACACGAGCAATATACTTGACCTAACATTGAAGATTATGAGTATTATTTATAATATTCGTCCACTAAATTGTATTTTATGCAATTCAGTCCATTACATCTATTCTTGTTCAGTTAACATATTCAAATAGTATGCTTTTGTCACCATTCAAATGCAATTGCATTAGCAATAAATTTAAAAATCAAAACAATGCACTTTTTCAATTTTTAGAATTCTAAAGTCCTATAAGGATAAATGCATTGTTAATAATCAACTAAATTTAAATTTAGAAATTTTTTTAATTATCTCCTTTGCCACCAAGCAATTTCAAATGATTTATATGGCTTTACTCTAAAAATATACAACTTAAGAAAAAGCAAATGCAATGGACTTTAATAAGAAATTTCCCCACTCCCCTCAAGTGCAATATGCTCGACCAAACATTGAAACTTGGGATTACTATTTATAATACTTGTCCACTAAATTGTATTTTATACAATTGAGTCCATTACATGTATTCTTGTTCAATTAATATATTCAAATAATATGTTTTTCTCACCATTCAACTCCAATGGCATTAGCAATAAATTTAAAAATCAAAACAATGCACTTTTTCAATTTTTAGAATTCTAAAGTTTTATAGGGATAAATGCATTGTTAATAATCAGTTGAATTTAAATTTTGAAATTTTTTTAATTATCTCCTTTGCCATAAAGTTATTTGAAATGATTTATATAGTTTTAGTCTAAAAATATACTACTTAAGAAAAAGCAAATGCAATGAACTCTAACAAGAAGTTTCCTCACTCCCCTCAACTGTAATATGCTCGACCTAACATTGAAACTTGAGATTGCTATTTATAATATTCTTCCACTAAAATTAAAACATAACACTTTTTCAATTTTTAGAATTCTAAAGTCTTATAGGGATAAATGTATTGTTAATTATCAGTTGAATTTTACATTTGTATTTTTTTCATTTTCTCCTTTGCCACAATGCAATTTGAAATGATTTATATAATTTTAGTCTACAAACATATTACTTAAGAAAAAGCACTTGCAATGGACTCTAGTAAGAAATTTCCCTACTCCCCACACGAGCAATATACTTGACCCAACATTGAAGATTATGAGTGTTATTTATAATATTCATCCACTAAATTGTATTTTATGCAATTCAATCCATTACATCTATTCTTGTTTAGTTAACATATTCAAATAGTATGCTTTTGTCACCATTCAAATGCAATTGCATTAGCAATAAATTTAAAAATCAAAAATGCACTTTTTCAATTTTTAGAATTCTAAAGTCTTATAAGGATAAATGCATTGTTAATAATCAACTAAATTTAAATTTAGAAATTTTTTTAATTATCTCCTTTGCCACCAAGCAATTTCAAATGATTTATATGGCTTTATTCTAAAAATATACAACTTAAGAAAAAGCAAATGCAATGGACTTTAATAAGAAGTTTCCCTACTCCCCTCAAGAGCAATATGCTCAACCTAACATTGAAGCTTGGGATTGTTATTTATAATATTCTTCTACTAAAGTGTATTTTATAAAATTGAGTCCATTACTTGTATTTTTGTTCAAGTAACATTTTCAAATATTAGGTTTTCTCACCATTCAAATGCAATGGCATTAGCAATAAATTTAAAAATTAAAATATTGCACTTTTCAATTTTTAGAATTCTATAAATGCATTGTTAATTATAAGTTGAATTTTACTTTTGTATTTTTTTCATTGTCTCCTTTGCCACAATGCAATTTGAAATGATTTATGTAATTTTAGTCTACCAACATATTTCTTAAGAAAAAGCAATTGCAATGGATTCTAGTAAGAAGTTTCCCTACTCTCGACAAGGGCAATTTATTTGACCCAACATTAAAGCTTGGAAGTGTTATTTATAATATTCATCCACTAAATTGTATTTTACACAATTGAGTTCATTACTTGTATTTTTGTTCAATTAACTTGTTGAAATACTATGTTTTTCTCACCATTCAAAATGGAATGGCATTAACAACAAATTTAAAAATCAAAACATTGCACTTTTTCAATTTTAGAATTCTAAAGTCCTATAAGGATAAATGAATTGTTAATAATCTGTTGAATTTAAATTTTAAAATTTTTTTAATTATCTCCTTTGCCACAAAGCTACTTGAAATGATTTATATTGTTTTTGTCTAAATGTAAACAACTTGAGAAAAAGAAAATGCAATGAACTCTAATAAGAAGTTCCCCCACTCCCCTCAAGCGCAATGTGCTCGACCTAACATTGAAGCTTAGGATTACTATTTATAGTATTCTTCCACTAAAGTGTATTTTATAAAATTGAGTCCATTACTTGTATTTTTGTTCAATTAACATTTTCAAATATTAGGTTTTTCTCACCATTCAAATGCAATGGCATTAGCAATAAATTTAAAAATTAAAATATTGCACTTTTTCAATTTTTAGAATTCTATAAATGCATTGTTAATTATAAGTTGAATTTTACTTTTGTATTTTTTTCATTGTCTCCTTTGCCACAATGCAATTTGAAATGATTTATGTAATTTTAGTCTACCAACATATTTCTTAAGAAAAAGCAATTGCAATGGATTCTAGTAAGAAGTTTCCCTACTCCTGACAAGGGCAATATATTTGACCCAACATTAAAGCTTGGGAGTGTTATTTATATATTCATCCACTAAATTTTATTTTACACAATTGAGTCCATTACTTGTATTTTTGTTCAATTAACTTATTGAAATACTATGTTTTTCTCACCATTTCAAAATGCAATGGCATTAACAACAAATTTAAAAAATCAAAACATTGCATTTTTTCAATTTTTAGAATTCTAAAGTCCTATAAGGATAAATGAATTGTTAATAATCTGTTGAATTTAAATTTTGAAAAATTTTCAATTATCTCCTTTGACACAAAGTTATTTGAAATGATTTATATTGTTTTTGTCTAAAAGTAAACAACTTGAGAAAAAGAAAATGCAATGAACTCTAATAAGAAGTTTCCCCACTCTCCTCAAGCACAATGTGCTTTACCTAACATTGAAGTTTAGGATTACTATTTATAATATTCTTCCACTAAAGTGTATTTTATAAAATTGAGTCCATTACTTGTATTTTTGTTCAATTACCATTTTCAAATATTATGTTTTTCTTACCATTCAAATGCAATGGCATTAACAATAAACTTAAAAATTAAAACATTGTACTTTTTCAGTTTTTAGAATTCTAAAGTCTTATAAGGATAAATGCTTTGTCAATTATAAGTTGAATTTACTTTTGTAGTTTTTTCATTGTCTCCTTTGCCACAAATATAATTTAAAATGATTTATATATTCTTAGTCTACAAACATATTACTTAAGAAAAAGCAATTGCAATGGACTCTACTAGAAGTTTCCCTGCTCCCCACAAGAGCAATATACTTGACCCAATGTTGAAGTTTGGGAGTGCTATTTATAATATTCATCCACTAAATTATATTTTATACAATTGAGTCCATTACTTGTATTTTTATTCAATGAACTTATTCAAATATTAAGTTTTTCTCACCCTTCAAAATGCAATGGCATTAACAACAAATTTAAAAATCAAAACATTGCACTTTTTCAATTTTTAGAATTCTAAAGTCCTATAGGGATAAATGCATTGTTAATAATCAGTTGAATTTAAATTTTGAAATTTTTTTAATTATCTCCTTTGCCACAAAGCTATTTGAAATGATTTATATAGTTTTAGTCTAAAAATATACAACTTAAGAAAAAGCAAATGCAATGGAAGTTTCCTCACTCCCCTCAAGAGCAATATGTTCGAGCTAACATTGAAGTTTGGGAGTGTTATTTATAATATTCTTCCACTAAAGTGTATTTTATACAAGTGAGTCCATTATTTGTATTTTTCTTCAATTAACATTTTCAAATATTAGGTTTTTCTCACCATTCAAATGCAATGGCATTAGCAATAAATTTAAAAATTAAAACTTTCACTTTTTCAATTTTTAGAATTCTAAACTCTAATAGGGAAAAATACATTGTCAATAATCAATTGAATTTAAATTTTGAAATTCTTTTAGTTATCTCCTTTTCCACAATCCTATTTTAAATTATTTATATAGTTTTAGTCTAAAAATATACAACTTAAGAAAAAGCAAATGCAATGAACTCTAATAAGAAGTTTCCCCACTCCCCTCAACCGCAATATGCTCGACCAAACATTGATGCTTGGGACTGCTATTTATAATATTCTTCCACTAAAGTGTATTTTATAAAATTGAGTCCATTGCTTGTATTTTTGTTCAATTAACATTTTCAAATATTAGGTTTTTCTCACCATTCAAATGCAATGGCATTAGCAATAAATTTAAAAATTAAAATATTGCACTTTTTCAATTTTTAGAATTCTATAAATGCATTGTTAATTATAAGTTGAATTTTACTTTTGTATTTTTTTTTCATTGTCTCCTTTGCCACAATGCAGTTTGAAATGATTTATGTAATTTTAGTCTACCAACATATTTCTTAAGAAAAAGCAATTGCAATGGATTCTAGTAAGAAGTTTCCCTACTCCCGACAAGAGCAATATATTTGACCCAACATTAAAACTTGGGAGTGTTATTTATAATATTCATCCACTAAATTGTATTTTACACAATTGAGTCCATTACTTGTATTTTTGTTCAATTAACTTATTGAAATACTATGTTTTTCTCACCATTCAAAATGCAATGGTATTAACAACAAATTTAAAAATCAAAACATTGCACTTTTTCAATTTTAGAATTCTAAAGTCCTATAAGGATAAATGAATTGTTAATAATCTGTTGAATTTAAATTTTGAAATTTTTTTAATTATCTCCTTTGCCACAAAGCTATTTGAAATGATTTATATTGTTTTTGTCTAAAAGTAAACAACTTGAGAAAAAGAAAATGCAATGAACACTAATAAGAAGTTTCCCCACTCCCCTCAAGCGCAATGTGCTCGACCTAACATTAAATCTTAGGATTACTATTTATAATATTCTTTCACTAAAGTGTATTTTATAAAATTGAGTCCATTACTTGTATTTTTGTTCAATTACCATTTTCAAATATTATGTTTTTCTCACCATTCAAATGCAATGGCATTAACAATAAACTTAAAAATTAAAACATTGCACTTTTTCAATTTTTAGAATTCTAAAGTCTTATAGGGATAAATGCATTGTTAGTAATTAGTTGATTTTAAATTTTAAAATTTTTTAATTATCTCCTTTGTCACCAAGCTATTTGAGATGATTTATATAACTTTAGTATAAAAATATACAACTTAAGAAAAAGCAAATTCAATGGACTCTAATAAGAAGTTTCCCCACTCCCTTAAAGAGCAATATGCTCGAGCTAACATTGAAGTTTGGGATTGATATTTATAATATTCTACCACTAAATTGTATTTTATACAATTGAGTCCATTACTTGTATTTTTCTTCAATTAACATTTTTAAATATTATGTTTTTCTCAGCATTCAAATGCAATCACATTTGGAATAAATTTAAAAAGTAAAACATTACACTTATTCAATTTTTAAAAGTTTCCGCACAACCATCAAGAGCAATATGCTTGACCCAACATTAAAGCTTGAGATTGCTATTCATCATATTCATACACTAAAGTGTATTTTATACAATTGAGACCATTACTTAAATTTTTGTTCAATTAACATATTCAAATATTTTGTTTTTGTCACCATTCAAATGCAATGACATTTGCAATGAATTTAAAAGTCAAAACAATACACTTTTTCAATTTTTAGAATTCTAAAGTCTTATAGGGATAAATGCATTGTTAATAATTAGTTGAATTTAAATTTTGAAAGTTTTTAAATTATCTCCTTTGCCACAATGCAATTTGAAATGATTTCTATAATTTTAGTCAGCAAACATATTACTTAAGAAAAAGCAATTGCAATGGACTATAATAAGAAGTTTTTCGACTCCCCTCAAGAGCAATATACTTAACCCAACATTAGAGCTAGGGAGTTTTATTTATAGTATTTATCGACTAAAGTGTATTTTATACAATTGAGTCCATTACTTATATTTTGTTCAATTAGGATATTTAACTGTTATGCTTTTCTCGCCATTAAAATGCAATGGCATTAGTAATAAATTTAAAAATCAAAACAATGCCCTTTTTCAATTTTTAGAATTTTAAAGTCCTATAAGGATAAATGCATTGTTAATTACCAGTTGAATTTTACTTTTGTAATTTTTTGAATTGTCTCCTTTGTGGCAATGCTATTGGAAATGATTTATATAATTTTAGTCTAAAAATATATTACTTAAAAAAAGATATTGTATTGGACTCTTATAAGAAGTTTCCCCACTCCCCTCAAGGGCAATATACTTGACCCAACATTAAAGCTTGGGAGTGATATTTATAATATTCATCCACTAAAGTGTATTTGGTACAATTGAGACCATTACTTGAATTTCTGTTCAATGAACATATTCAAATATTATGTTTTTCTCGCTATTCAAAATGTAATGACATTAAAAATAAATTTAAAAATCAAAACCTTGCATTTTTTCAACTTTTAGAATTTTAAAATATTATAGGGATAAATTCATTGTTAATAATGAATTGAATTTAAATTTTGTAATTTTTTAATTGTTAGCTTTAGCACAATCCAATTTGAAATGATTTACATAATTTTAGTCCATAAACAAATTACTTAACAAAAACCAAATCCAATGGACTCTAATAAGAAGTTTTCCCACTCCTCTCAAGAGCAATATACCTGACCCAACATTGAAGTTTGGGAGTACTATTTATAATATTTGTCCACTAAAGTGTATTTTATAAAATTGAATCCAT
The DNA here is from genome assembly GCA_020883675.1 of Bruguiera gymnorhiza. Classification (NCBI taxonomy): domain Eukaryota; kingdom Viridiplantae; phylum Streptophyta; class Magnoliopsida; order Malpighiales; family Rhizophoraceae; genus Bruguiera; species Bruguiera gymnorhiza. Next base: position 89,311 of record JAIRCJ010000270.1, read on the forward strand.
TACTTATATTTTTGTTCAATTAACTTTTTCAAATATTATGTTCTTCTCACCATTTAAAATGAAAAGGCATTAACAATAAATTTAAAAATAAAAATATTGCATTTTTTCTCATTTTAGAATTTTAAAGACATACAGGACAAATACATTGTTAATAATCAGTTGCATTTAAATATTAAAATTTTTTTCATTATCTCCTTTGACACAAAGCTATTTGAAATGATTTATATAATTTTAGTCTAAAAATATACAACTTAAGAAAAAGCAAATGCAATGGACTCTAATAAGAAGTTTCCCCACTCCCTTAAAGAGCAATATGAGCTAACATTGAAGTTTAAGATTGCTATTTATAATATTCTGCCACTAAATTGTATTTTATACAATTGAGTCCATTACTTTTCTTCAATTAACATTTTCAAATATTATGTTTTTCTCAACATTCAAATGCAATCGCATTTGGAATAAATTTAAAAATTAAAACATTGCACTTTTTCCATTTTTAGAATTCTAAAGTCTTATAGGGATAATTGCATCGTTAATTATCAGTTGAATTTTACTTTTGTATTTTTTTTTAATTGTCTCCTTTACGACAATGCTATCTGAAATGATTTATATAATTTTAATCTAAAAATATATTGCTTCAGAAAAAGCCAATGTATTAGACTCTAATAAGAAGTTTCCCCATTACCCTCAAGAGCAATATGCTTGACCCAACATTGAAACTTGAGATTGCTATTTATAATATTCATACACTAAAGTGTATTTTATACAATTGAGACCATTACTTGAATTTTTGTTCAATTAACAATTTCAAATATTTTGTTTTTATCACCATTCAAATGCAATGACATTTGCAATGAATTTAAAAATCAAAACAATGCACTTTTTCAATTTTTAGAATTCTAAAGTCTTATAGGGATAAATGCATTGTTAATATTCAGTTGAATTTAAATTTTGAAAGTTTTAAAATTATCTCCTTTGCCACAAAGTTATATGAAATGATTTATATAGTTTTGGTCTAAAAATTTACAACATAAGAAAAAGCAAATGTGATGGACTCTAATAAGAAGTTTCCCCACTCCCCTTAAGAGCAATATGCTCTAACTAAAATTAAAGTTTGGGATTGCTATTTATAATATTCTACCATTAAAGTGTATTTCATACAATTGAGTTCATTACTTGTATTTTTGTTCAATTAACTTATTCAAATATTACGATTTTCTCATCATTCAAAATTCAATGGCATTAACAATAAATTTAGAAATCAAAACATTGCTCTTTTTCAATTTTTAGAATTCTAAAGTCCAATAGGAATAAATGCACTATTAATAATTAGTTGAATTTAAAGATTGAAATTTTTTTAATTATCACATTTGGCACAAAGCTATTTGAAGTGATTTATATAGTTTTAGTCTAAAAATATACAACTTAAGAAAAAACAAATGCAATGGACTCTCATAAGAAGTTTCCCCACTCCCCTCAATAGCAATATGCTCTCGCTAAAATTGAAGTTTGGGATTGTTATTTATAATATTCTACCACTAAAGTGTATTTTATACAATTGAGTCCATTACTTGTATTTTTCTTCAATTAACATTTTCAAATATAATGTCTTTCTCACCATTCAAATGCAATGACATTTGCAATAAATTTAAAAACCAAACCAATGCATTTTTTCAATTTTGAGAATTCTAAAGTCCTATAGAGATAAATGTATGGTTAATAATCAGTGATTTATATAGTTTTGGTCTAAAAATTTACAACAAAAGAAAAAACAAATGCAATGGAATCTAATAACAAGTTTCCCCACTCCTTTTAAGAGCAATATGCTTTAGCTAAAATTGAAATTTGGGGTTAATATTTATAATATTCTACCATTAAAGTGTATTTCATACAATTGAGTAAATTACTTGTATTTTTGTCCGATTAACTTATTCAAATATTACGATTTTCTCACCATTCAAAATTCAATGGCATTAACAATAAATTTAGAAATCAAAACATTACTCTTTTTCAATTTTTAGAATTCTAAAGTCCAATAGGGATAAATGTATTGTTAATAATCAGTTGAATTTAAATATTGAAATTTTTTTAATTATCACTTTTGGCACAAAGTTATTTGAAGTGATTTATATAGTTTTAGTCTAAAAATATACAACTTAAAAAAAAGCAAATGCAATGGACTCTCATAAGAAGTTTCCCCACTCCCCTTAAGAGCAATATGCTCTTGCTAAAATTGAAATTTGAGATTGATATTTATAATATTCTACCACTAAAGTGTATTTTATACAATTGAGTCCATTACTTGTATTTTTCTTCAATTAACATTTTCAAATATTATGTCTTTCTCACCATTCAAATGTAATGACATTTGCAATAAATTTAAAAATCAAAACAATGCATTTTTTCAATTTTTAGAATTCTAAAGTCCTATAGAGATAAATGCAATGTCAATAATTAGTTGAATTTAAATTTTAAAATTTTTTAGATTATCTCGTTTACCATAAAGTTATTTGAAATGATTTATATAGTTTTGGTCTAAAAATATACAACTTAAGAAAAAGAAAATGCAATGGACTCTAATAAGAAGTTTCCCCACTCCCCTTAAGAGCAATATGCTTGAGCTAAGATTGAAGTTTGGGATTGCTATTTATAATATTCTACCACTAAAGTGTATTTATACAATTGAGTCCATTACTTGTATTTTTCTTCAATTAATATTTTTAAATATTATGTCTTTCTTACCATTCAAATACAATGATATTTGCAATAAATTCAAAAATCAAAACATTACATTTTTTCAATTTTGAGAATTCTAAAGTCCTATAGAGATAAATGCATGGTTAATAATCAGTTGAATTTAAATATTTAAATTTTTTTAATTATCACCGTTGGCACAAAGCTATATGAAGTGATTTATATAATTTTAGTCTAAAAATATACAACTTAAGAAAAAGCAAATGGAATGGACTCTCATCAGAAGTTTCCCTAATCCCCTTAAGAGCAATATGCTTTAGCAAAAATTGAAGTTTGGAATTGCTATTTTTAATATTCTACCACTAAAGTGTATTTTATACAATTGAGTCCATTACTTGTATTTTTCTTCAATTAACATTTTCAAATATTATGTCTTTCTCACAATTCAAATGCAATGGCATTTGTAATAAATTTAAAAATCAAAACATTGCACTTTTTGAATTTGTAGAATTCTAAAGTCCTATGGGGATAAATCCATTGTTAATTATCAATTGAATTTAAATTTTGAAAATTTTAAATTATCCCCTTTGCCACAAAGTTATTTGAATTGATTTATATAGTTTTGGTCTAAAAATATACAACATAAGAAAAAGCAAATGCAATGGAATCTAATAAGAAGTTTCCCTACTCCCTTTAAGAGCAATATGCTCTAGCTAAAATTGAAATTTGGGGTTGCTACTTATAATATTCTACCATTAAAGCGTATTTCATACAATTGAGTCCATTACTTGTATTTTTGTTCAATTAACTTATTCAAATATTACGATTTTCTCACCATTCAAAATTCAATGGCATTAACAATAAATTTAGAAATCAAAACATTGCTCTTTTTCAATTTTTAGAATTCTAAAGTCCAATAGGAATAAATGCACTATTAATAATTAGTTGAATTTAAATATTGAAATTTTTTTAAGTATCACTTTTGGCATAAAGCTATTTGAAGTGATTTATATAGTTCTAGTCTAAAAATATACAACTTAAGAAAAAGCAAATGCAATGGACTCTCATAAGAAGTTTTCCCACTCCCCTCAAGAGCAATATGCTCTCGCTAAAAGTGAAGTTTGGGATTGCTATTTATAATATTCTACCACTAAAGTGTATTTTATACAATTGAGTCCATTACTTGTATTTTTCTTCAATTAACATTTTCAAATATTATGTCTTTCTCACCATTCAAATGCAATGGCATTTGCAATAAATTTAAAAATCAAAACAATGTACTCTTTCAATTTTTAGAATTCTAAAGTCCTATGAGGATAAAACATTGTTAATTATCAGTTGAATTTTACTTTTGTAATTTTTTTAATTGTCTCCTTTGCAACAATGCTATTTGAAATGATTTATATAATTTTAGTCTAAAAAAATATTGCTCTAGAAAAAGCCAATGTATTGGACTCTAATAGGAAGTTTCCCCACTACCCTCAAGAGCAATATGCTTGACCTAACATTAAAGCTTAGGATTGCCATTTATAATATTCATACACTAAATTGTTTTTTATACAATTGAGACCATTACTTGAATTTTTGTTCAATTAACATTTTCAAATATTATGTTTTTATCACCATTCAAATGCAATGATACTTGCAATAAATTTAAAATCAAAACAATGCAATTTTTCAATTTTTAGAATTCTAAAGTCCTATATGGATAAATGCATTGTCAATAATTAGTTGAATTTAAATTTTGAAATGTTTTAGATTATCTCGTTTACTACAAAGTTATTTGAAATGATTTATATAGTTTTGGCCTAAAAATATACAACTTATGAAAAAACAAATACAATGAACTCTAATAAGAAGTTTCCCCACTCTCCTGAAGAGCAACATGCTCGAGCTAAGATTGAAATTTGGGATTGCAATTAATAATATTCTACCACTAAAGTTTATTTTATACATTTGAGTCCATTACTTATATTTTTGTTCAATTATCATTTTCAAATATTATGTTTTTCTAACCATTCAAATGCAATAGCATTAGCACTAAATTTGAAAATCAAAACATTGCACTTTTTCAATTTTTAGAATTCTAAAGTCGTATAGGGATAAATGCACTGTTAATAATCAGTTGAATTTAAATTTTCAAATTTTTTTTAATTATCTCCTTTACCACAAAGCTATTTGAAATGATTTATATAGTTTTAGTCTAAAAATATAAAACTTAAAAAAAAGCAACTGCAATGTACTCTTGAAGTTCCCAACTTCACCCTAGGATCTACTAGTCTGTGATATTAAGAGGGGGGGTGAATCAGTATCACATCCCTTAAAACTCTAATAATTTAAGCCAAAGTATTCTACTTCTTTAATACTTTCGCTCTCGTCAATACGTAGTATGTGAACAACTTCAACCTCTTCTTAAAAGTGAACTCTTTCTCAGATTCGACTAAGGTAGATCTATTGTTACCTACTAATCACAATAGTCCCCAAAGTCACCTTTTAGACACCTTGCCTATTAGACAGATCGAATGTTCTTGATTAGGTCTTCTTTAGGTTATGGGTTCGATGATACTTTAGCTACATTCACAACTCAATTCAAAACACAGAATGTAAATGAAAGTAAGGACACAAGAGATTTATGTGGTTCCGTCAATGTGATGTACGTCCACGGTGGTAGAGACTCTCCCGATGTTCACAATGTAGTTACAATGGATGTCTTAATCCTCTGTTCTTTTCACTATTGCAAATACAAAGCAAGTACAATACCAAGAGTGTCACTTACTGTGTCTACCGTTCTTCTAGCTTGTCTTGCCTCTGTTGAATTGAATAGGCTGCTTCATTGCTGCCTAGAAGTCCACCACAACACTCTCTAACCTCTCTTGAAGAAATCTGGAAATACGTTGAGTTCTTTCTAATGCTTCACTGAATTCCTTCTCTAGGTTGTTTCACACAACTCCTGCTTTCACCATCTCACGGTTTCACAGCTTGCACTTATGCTTCTGGTCTGCCATTTCACATCTAACGGCCTGCCCCACGCTTCTGATCAGTCACGCTGTTGCACATTCTGGTCTCACGCTTCTGGTCTGCCATTTCATGTCTCTTGGCCTGCATCACGCTACTGGTTTTTCTGGTTCACGTCTTTCGGCCTGCCTCACACTTCTGGTCTGCTGTTTTCTTGTCCGAGTGGTCTCGCGGATACCAGGTCTGCTGTCTTCTCTTCCAGGTGGTCTTGCGGATACCAGGTCTGCTGTCTTCTCTTCCGGGTGGTCTGTGTCTTATTTCTCCTCTTGCTGGTTGTGCGTTTCTGGTTTGCTTGCAGGTTGTGTTTCTGGTTTGCTTGCAGGTTGTGTTTCTGGTTTGCTTGCAGGTGGCATTTCTGGTTTGCTTACAGGTGGCATTTCTGGTTTGCTTGCAGGAGGTGTTTCTGGTTTGCTTGCAGGTCATGTGTCTGCTGGGATGCTCTTCCTGTTTATATACTCCCTTCTATGCAAACCCTAGTAGGGTTTATTAGAGCTGCGGCGAATTTCCTTTCTTGCCCCTCCATGTGGCTTCATATTACTGTTCCATACAAAATTCAGCATCATCCTCCTTCTTAATTTATTTTTCTTGCTCTTTTCTTTCTACTGAAAACTCGTCTCATGAATGCTTGAATCAGCCACTTCTGCTTGCACACTTAAATCTGGTTGACAACAATTACAACCCATACAAGGCTGTGGGAACAACAACTCTAACAAGAAGTTTCCCTCCTCCCCTCAAGAGCAATATGCTCAAGCTAACTTTGAAGTTTGGGATTGCTATTTGTAATATTTTACCACGAAAGTGTATTTTATACAATTAAATCAATTACTTGAATTTTTGTTCAATTAACATATTCAAATATTATATTTTTATCACCATTCAAATACAATGATACTTGTAATAAATTTAAAATCAAAACAATGCACTTTTTCAATTTTTGGAATTCTAAAGTCCTATAGGGATAAATGCATTGTTAATAATCAGTTGAATTTAAAATTTAAAATTTTTTAAATTATCTCCTTTGCCACAAAGTTATTTGAAATGATTTAAATAGTTTTAGTCTAAAAATATACAACTTAAGAAAAAGCAAATACAAGGGGCTCTAATAAGAAGTTTCCCCACTCCCCTCACGAGTAATATGCTCGAGCTAACATTGATGTTAGGGATTGCTATTTATAATATCCTGCCACTAAAGTGTATTCTATACAATTGAGTCTATTATTTGTATTTTTGTTCAATTAACATTGTCGAGTATCTTTTCTCACCATTCAAATGCAATAGCATTAGAACTAAATTTAAAAATTAAAACATTGCACTTTTTCAATTTATAGAATTCTATAGTCTTATAGGGATAAATGCATTATTAATAATCAGTTGAATTTAAATTTTGAAATTCTTTAAATTATCTCCTTTGCCACAAAGTTATTTGAAATGATTTATATAGTTTTCATCTACAAATATACAACTTAAAAAAAAAAAAAGCAAATGCAATGGACTCTAATAAAAAGCCTAACCACTCCCCTTAAAAGCAATATGCTTGATCTAACTTTGAAGTTTGAGATTGCTATTTGTAATATTCTACCACTAAAGTATATTTTATGCAAATGACTCCATTACTTGTATTTTTGTTCAATTAACATTTTTAAATATTATGTTTTTTTCCGCCATTCAAATGCAATAGCATTAGCACTAAATTTAAAAATCAAAACATTGCACTTTTTTAATTTTTAGAATTCTAATGACTTATAGCGATAAATGCATTATTAATAACCAGTTGAATTTAAATTTTGAAATTTTTTAAATTATCTCCTTTGCCACAAAGTTATTTGAAATGATTTATATAGCTTTCGTCTAAAAATATACAACTTAAAAAAAAGTAAATGCAATGGACTCTAATAAAAAGTTTAACCACTCCCCTTAAGAGCGATATGCTTGAGCTAACTTTGAAGTTTAGGATTATTATTTGTAATATTCTACCACTAAAGTGTATTTTATACAAATGAGTCCATTACTTGTATTTTTGTTCAATTAACATTTTCAAATATTATGTTTTTCTCAACATTCAAATGCAATAGCATTAGCACTAAATTTAAAAATCAAAACATTACACTTTTTTAATTTTTAGAATTCCAATGACCTATAGTGATAAATGCATTATTAATAATCAATTGAATTTAAATTTTGAAATTTTTTAATTATGTCTTTTGCCACAAAGCTATTTGAAATGATTTATATAGTTTTAGTCTAAAAAATATACAACTTAAAAAAAAGCAAATGCAATGGACTCTAATAAGAAGTTTCACCACTCCCCTCAATAGCGATATGCTCGAGCTAACATTGTTGTTTGGGATTGCTATTTGTAATATTCTACCACTAAAGTGCATTTTATGCAATTGAGTCCATTACTTGTATTTTTGTTCAATTAACATTTTCAAATATTATGTTTTTGTCACCATTCAAATGCAATAGCATTAGCACTAAATTTAAAAATCAAAACATTGCACTTTTTCAATTTATAGAATTCTAAAGCCTTATAGGGATAAATGCATTATTAATAATTAGTTGAATTTAAATTTTGCAATTTTTCAAATTATCTCCTTTCCCACAAAGTTATTTGAAATGATTTATATAGTTTTGGTCTAAAAATATACAACTTAAGAAAAAGCAAATGCAATGGACTTAAATAAGAAGTTTCCCCACTCCCCATAAGAGCAATATGCTTTAGCTAAGATTGAAATTTGGGATTACTATTTATAATATTCTACCACTAATATCTATTTTATACATTTGAGTCAATTACTTGTATTTTTGTTCAATTAACATTTTCGAATATTATGTTTTTCTCACCATTCAAATACAATAGCATTAGCACTAAATTTAAAAATCAAAACATTGCACTTTTTCAATTTTTAGAATTCCAAAGTCCTATAGGGATAAATGCATTGTTAATAATCAGTTAAATTTAAATTTTGAAATTTTTTAATTATCTCATTCGTCACAAAGCTATTTGAAATGATTTAAATAGTTTTAGTCTAAAATTATATAACTTAAAAAAAAAAAGCAAATGCAATGGACTCTAATAAGATGTTTCCCCACTCCCTTTAAGAGCAATATACTCTAGCTAAAATTGAAGTTTAGGATCGTTATTTATAATATTCTACCACTAAATTGTATTTTATACATTTGAGTCCATTACTTGTATTTTTGTTCAATTAACATTTTCAAATATTATGTTTTTCTCACCATTCAAATGCAATATCATTAGCACTAAATTGAACAATCAAAACATTGCACCTTTTTAATTTTTAGAATTCTAAGGTACTATATGGGTAAATGCATTGTTAATAATCAATTGAATTTAAATTTTGAAATATTTTGAATTATCTCCTTTGTGACAAAGTTATTTGAAATGATTTATATAGTTTTTGTGTAAAAATATACAACTTAAAAAAAAAGGCAAATACAATGAACTCTAATAAAAAGTTTTCCCACTCCCCTCAAGAGCACTATGCTTGAGCTGACATAGAAGTTTAGGATTGTTATTTATAATAATCTACGACTAAAGTGATTTTTATACAATTAAGTACATTACTTGTTTTTTGTTCAATTAATAATTTCAAATATTATATTTCTCTCACCATTCAAAAGCAATAGCATTAGCACAAAATTTAAAAATCAAAATATTGAACTTTTTCAATTTTTAGAATTCTAAAATCCTATAGGGATAAATGCATTGTTAATAATTAGTTGAATTTAAATTTTGAAATTTTTTTAATTATCTCCTTTGCCACAAAGCTACTTCAAATGATTTATATAGTTTTAGTCTAAAAATATACAACTTCAGAAAAAGTAAATGCAATGGATTTTAATAAAAAGTATCCTCACTCCCCTCAAGAGCAATATACTAGAGCTAACATTGAAGTTTACGATTACTATTTGTAATATTCTACCACTAAAGTGTATTTTATGCAATTGAGTCCATTTCTTGTATTTTTGTTCAATTAACTTATTCAAATATTACGATTTTCTCACCATTCAAAATTCAATGGCATTAACAATAAATTTAGAAATCAAAACATTGCTCTTTTTCAATTTTATAATTCTAAAGTCCAATAGGGATAAATGCATTGTTAATAAACAGTTGAATTTAAATATTGAAATTTTTTTTAATTATCACTTTTGGCACAAAGTTATTTGAAGTGATTTATATAGTTTTAGTCTAAAAATATACAACTTAAGAAAAAGGTCTCATAAGAAGTTTCCCCACTCCCCTCAAGAGCGAATATGTTTGAGCTAACATTGATGTTTGAGCTTGCTATTTGTAATATTCTACCACTAAAGTGTATTTTATGCAATTGAGTCATATACTTTGTTATTTTTGTTTCAATTAACATTTTCAAATATTTATATTTTTCCTCACCATTTCAATGTTAATAGCATTAGCACTAAATTTAAAATCAAAACATTGCACTTTTTCAATTTTTAGAATTCTAAAGTCCTCTAGGGATAAATGCATTGTTAAATAATCAATTGAATTTAAATTTTAAAATTTTTAATTATCTCCTTTGCCTTAAAGCTATTTGAAATGATTTACATAGTTTTAGTCTAAGAATATACAACTTGAAAAAAAGTCAAATGCATTGGACTCTAATAAGAAGTTTTCCACTCCCTTTAAGAGCAATATGCTTGAGCTAACATTGATGTTTGGATTGCTAATTGTAATATTCTACCACTAAAGTNCCACAAAGTTATTTGAAATGATTTTATAGTAGTTTAGTCTAAAAATATACAACTAAGAAAAAGTAAATGCAATGGACATTAATAAGAAGTTTCCCTACTCCCTTTAAGAGCAATATGCTCTACCTAAAATTGAAGTTTAAGGATTGTCATTATAATATTCTACCACTAAAGTGTATTTTATACAATTGAGTCCATTACTTGTATTTTTGTTCAATTAACATTTTCAAATATTATGTTTTCTCACCATTCAAATGCAATAGCATTAGCACTAAATTTAAAAAATCAAAACATTGCACTTTTTCAATTTTTAGAATTCTAAAGCCCTACAAGGGATAAATGCATTGTTAATAATCAATTGAACTTAAATTTTGAAATTTTTTTATTACCTCCTTTGCCACAAAGCTATTTGAAATGATTTAAATAGTTTTAGTCTAAAAATATACAACTTAAAAAAAAGTAAATGCGATGGATTCTAAAAAGATTTCCCACTCCCTTAAGAGCAATACGCTCTAGCTAAAATTGAAGTTTGGAATTGCTATTTATAATATTCAACCACTAAAGTGTATTTTATACATTTGAGTCCATTACTTGATTTTTTGTTCAATTAACATTTTCAAATATTATGTTTTTCTCACCATTCAAATGCAATAGCATTAGCACTAAATTAAAAATCAAAACATTGCACTATTTTAATTTTTAGAATTCTAAAGCCCTATAGGGATAAATGTATTGTTAATAATGAGTTTGACTTAAATTTTGAAATTTTTTTATTACCTCCTATGGCATTAAGCTATTTTAATGATTTAAATAGTTTCAGTCTAAAAATATACAACTTAAAAAACAGCAATGCAATGGACTTTAATATGACGTTTCCTCACTCCCCTGAAGAGCATATGCTCTAGCTAAAATTGAAGTTTGGGGTTGCCATTTATAATATTCTAGCACTAAGTGTATTTTATACATTTGAGTCCATTACTTGTATTTTATGTATAATTAACATTTCAAATATTATATTTTTCTCACCATTCAAATGCAATAGCATTAGCACTAAATTTAAAATTAAAATATTGAACTTTTTCAATTTTTAGAATTCCAAGTCTTATGGGGATAACTGCATTTTTAATAATTAGTTGAATTTAAAGTTTCAATTTTAATTATCTCTTTTGCCACAAAGTTATTTGAAATGATTTAAATAGTTTTAGTCTAAAAATATACAACTTAAAAAATGCAAATGCGATGGATTCAAATAAGACGTTTCCCCACTCCCTTAGAGCAATACGCTCTAGCTAAAATTGAAATTTGGAATTGCTATTTATAATATTCAACTACTAAAGTGTATTATACATTTAAGTCCATTACTTGAATTTTTGTTCAATTAACATTTTCAATATTATGTTCTTCTCACCATTGAAATGCAATAGCATTAGCACTAAATTTAAAAATCAAAACAATCGCACTATTTCAATTTTTGGAATTCTAAAGCCCTATAGGGGATAAATGCATTGTTAATAATGAGTTGAACTTAAATTTTGAAATTTTTTTTATTAACTCCTCTGCCACTAAGCTATTTAAAATGATTTAAATGGTTTTTAATCTAAAAATATACAATTTAAAAATAGCAAATGCGATGGACTCTAATAAGACGTTTCCCCACTCCCCTGAAGAGCAATATGCTCCAGCTAAAAATGAAGTTTGGGATTTCTATTTATAATATTATAGCCTTAAAGTGTATTTTATACATTGAAGTCCATTACTTGTATTTTTGTTCAATTAACATTTTCAAATATTAAGTTTTTCTCTCCATTCAAATGCAATAGCTTAGCACTAAATTTAAAAATCAAAACATTGCACTATTTCAATTTTTAGAATTCTAAAGCCCTACAGGGATAAATGCATTTTTAATAATCAGTTGAACTTAAATTTTGAAATTTGTTTTATTACCTCCTTTACCACAAAGCTATTTGAAATGATTTAAATAGTTTTAGTCTACAAATATACAACTTAAAAAAAAAAAAGCAAATGTGATGGATTCTAATAAGACGTTTCCCCACTCCCCTTAAGAGCAATACGCTTTAGTTAAAATTGAAGTTTGGAATTGCTATTTCTAATATTCAACTACTAAAGTGTATTTTATACATTTGAGTCCATTACTTGAATTTTTGTTCAATTAACATTTTCAAATATTATGTTTTTCTCACCATTGAAATGCAATAGCATTAGCACTAAATTTAAAAATCAAAACATTGCACTATTTCAATTTTTGGAATTCTAAAGCCCTATAGGGATAAATGCATTGTTAATAATCAGTTGAATTTAAATTTTGAAATTTTTTTATTAGCTCCTTTACCACAAAGCTATTTGAAATGATTTAAATAGTTTGAGTCTAGAAATATACAACTTAAAAAAAAGCAAATGCAATGGATTCTAATAAGACGTTTCCCCACTCCCCTTAAGAGCAATATGTTCTAGCTAAAATTGAAGTTTGGAATTGCTATTTATAATATTCAACCACTAAAGTATATTTTATACATTTGAGTCCATTACTTGAATTTTTTTTCAATTATAATATTCAACCACTAAAGTATATTTTATACATTTGAGTCCATTACTTGAATTTTTGTTCAATTAACATTTTCAAATGTTATGTTTTTCTCATCATTGAAATGCAATAGCATTAGTGCTAAATTTAAAAATCAAAACATTGCACTATTTCAATTTTTGGTATTCTAAAGCCCTATAGGGATAAATGCATTGTTAATAATGAGTTGAACTTAAATTTTGAAATTTTTTTTATTACCTCGTTTGCCACTAAGCTATTTAAAATGATTTAAATAGTTTTAGTCTAAAATATACAACTTAAAAAACTGCAAATGCGATGGACTCTAATAAGACGTTTCTCCACTCCCCTGAAGAGCAATATGCTCCAGCTAAAATTGAAGTTTGGGATTGCAATTTATAATATTCTAGCACTAAAGTGTATTTTATACATTGAAGTCCATTACTTGTATTTTTGTTCAATTAACATTTCAAATATTAAATTTTTCTCTCCATTAAAATGCAATAGCATTACCACTAAATTTAAAAATTAAAACATTGCACCTTTCAATTTTTAGAATTCTAAAGTCTTATAGGGATAAATGCATTGCTAATAATCAGTTGAATTTAAATTTTCAAAATTTTAAATTATCTCCTTTGCCACAAAATTATTTGAAATGATTTAAATAGTTTTAGTCTAAAAATATACAACTTAAAAAACAAGCAAATGCGATGGATTCTAATAAGACGTTTCCCCACTCCCCTTAAGAGCAATACGCTCTAGCTAAAATTAAAGTTTGGAATTGTTGTTTATAATATTCAACTACTAAAATGTATTTTATACATTTGAGTTCCTTATTTGAATTTTTGTTCAATTAACATTTTCAAATATTATGTTTTTCTCACCATTCAAATGCAATAACATTAGTACTAAATTTGAAAATTAAAGCATTGCACCTTTTCAATTTTTACATTTCTAAAGTTTTATAGGGATAAATGCATTGTTAATAATCAATTAAATTTAAATTTTCAAATTTTTTAAATTATCTCCTTTGCCACAAAGTTATTTGAAATGATTTAAATAGTTTTAGTCTAAAAATATACAATTTAAGAAAAAGCAAATGCAATGGATTCTAATAAGAAGTTTCCCCACTCCTCTCAAAGGCAATATGCTCAAGCTAACAATGAAGTTTGGAGTTGCTATTTATAATATTCTACCACTAAAGTGTATTTTATACAATTGAGTCCATTACTTATAGTTTTGTTTAATTAACTTATTCAAATATTATGTTTTTCTCACCATTCAAAATTCAATGGCATTAACAATAAATTTAATAATCAAAAAATTGCACTTTTTCAATTTTTAGAATTCTAAAGTCCTATAGGGATAAATACATTGTTAATAATTAGTTGAATTTGAATTTTGAAATTTTTTTAATTATCACTTTTGCCATAAAGCTATTTGAAACGATTTATATAGTTTTAGTGTAGAAATATACAACTTAAGAAAAAGCAAATGCAATGGACTCTAATAAGAAGTTTCCCCATTCCCCTCAAGAGCGATATGCTCTAGCTAAAATTGAAGTTTGGGATTACTATTTATAATTTTCTACCACTAAAATGTATTTTATACAATTGAGTCCATTACTTGTATTTTTGTTCAATTAACTTATTCAAATATTATGTTTTTCTCACCATTCCAAATGTAATGACATTAACAATAAATTTAAAAATCAAAATATTGCACTTTTTCAATTTTTGGAATTCTAAGTTCCTATAGGGATAAATGCACTGTTAATAATTAGTTGAATCTAAATTTTGAAATTGTTTTAATTATCTCCTTTGCCACAATGCTATTTGAAATGATTTATATAGTTTTAGTCTAAAAATATACAACTTAAGAAAAAGCAAATGCAATGGACTCTAATAAAAAGTTTCCCCACTCCCCTTCAGTGCAATATGCCCAACCTAACATTGAAGCTTGAGATTGTTATTTATAGTATTCTTCCACTAAAGTGTATTTTATACAATTGACTCCATTAAATTTCTATAGTGCTATAGGGGTAAATGTTGTTAATTATCTGTTGAATTATAGTTTTGTATTTTTTTTTAATTGTCTCTTTTACCACAATGCAATTTGGAATGATTTATATAGTTTTAGTCTACAAACATATTACTTAAGAAAAAACAATTGCAATTGTCTATAAGAAGAAGTTTGCCTACTCCCCTCAAATGCAATATACTTGACCCAACATTGAAACTTGGGTGTGTTATTTATAATATTCATTTACTAAAGTGTATTTTATACAATTGAGTCCATTACTTGTATTTTTGTTCAATTAACATTTTCAAATTTGATGTTTTTATCACCATTTAAATGCAATGACATTTCCAATAAATTTAAAAATTAAAACATTGCACTTTTTCAAGTTTTAGAATTTTAAAGTCCTATAGGCATAAATACATTATTAATTATTAGCTGAATTTTACTTTAGTAAATTTTTAATTGTCTTCTTTGTAACAATGCTATTTGAAATGATTTATAAAATTTTAGTTTAAAAAAATATTACTTAAGAAAAAGTAATTGCACTTTTCTCACTAGTAAAAAATTCAATGGCATTAACAATAAATTACCATTCAAAATTCAATGGCATTAACAATAAATTTAAAAATCAAAACATTGCACTTTTTCAATTTATAGAATTTTAAAGTCCTATAAGGATAAAAGTATTATTAATAATTAGTTAAATTTAAATTTTGAAATTTTTTTAATTATCTCCTTTGCCACAAAGCTATTTGAAATTATTTATATAGTTTTAGTCTAAAAATATACAACTTAAGAAAAAGCAAATGCAATGGACTCTAATAAAAAGTTTCCCCACTCCCTTTAAGAGCGATATACTCTAGCTGAAATTGAAGTTTGGGATTACTATTTATAATTTTCTACCACTAAAATCTATTTTATACAATTGAGTCCATTACTTGTATTTTTGTTCAATTAACATTTTCAAATATTAAATTTTCTCACCATTCAAATGCAATGGCATTTGCAATAAATTGATAAATCAAAATAATGCACTTTTTCAATTTTTAGAATTCTCAAGTCCTATGGGGATAAATGCATTATTAATTATCAATTGAATTTTACTTTTGTAATTTTTTTAATTATCTCCTTTGCAACAATGCTATTCAAAATGATTTATATAATTTTAGTCTAAAAAAATATTACTTTAAAAAAGCCAATGTATTGGACTTTAATAAGAAGTTTCCCCACAACCCTCTAGAGTAATATGCTTAACCCAACATTGAAGTTTGGGATTGCTATTTATAATATTCATACACTAAAGTGTATTTTATACAACTAAAACCATTCCTTGTATTTTTGTTCAATTAACTTATT
The DNA here is from genome assembly GCA_020883675.1 of Bruguiera gymnorhiza. Taxonomy (NCBI): domain Eukaryota; kingdom Viridiplantae; phylum Streptophyta; class Magnoliopsida; order Malpighiales; family Rhizophoraceae; genus Bruguiera; species Bruguiera gymnorhiza. The sequence continues at coordinate 105,692 of JAIRCJ010000270.1, forward strand.
CAAATATTATATTTTTCTCTCTATTCAAAATTGAATGACATTAAGTATAAATTTAAAAATCAAAACATTGCACTTTTTGAATTTTAAGAATTCGAAAGTCCTATAGGGATAAATGCATTGTTAATAATCAGTTAAATTTGAAATTTGAAATTTTTTTAATTATCTCCTTTGCCACAAAGTTATTTGAAATGATTTATATAGTTTTAGTCAAAAGATATACAACATAAGAAAAAGTAAAGGCAATGGACTCTAATAAGAAGTTTCCCCACTCCCTTCAATAGTAATATGCTCAAGCTAACATTGAAGTTTCAAATTGTTATTTATAATATTCTACCATTAAAGTGTATTTTATACAATTAAGTCCATTACTTGTATTTTTGTTCAATGAAAATTTTCAAATATTATGTTTTTCTCACCATTCAAATGCAATAACATTAGCACTAAATTTAAAAATTAAAAAATTACACTTTTTAAATTTTTAGAATTCTAAAGTCCTAAAGGGATAAATGCATTGTTAATAATCAATTGAATTTAAATTTTTAAATTTTTTAAATTATCTCCTTTGCCACAAAACTATTTGAAATGATTTATATAGTTTTAGTCTAAAAATATACAACTTAAGAAAAAGGAAACGCAATGGACTCTAATAAGAAGTTTACCCACTCTCCTTAAGAGCAATATGCTCAAGCTAACATTGAAGTTTAGGATTGCTATTTATAATATTCTTCCACTAAAGTGTATTTTATACAATTGAGTCCCTTGTATTTTTGTTCAATTAACTTATTTAAATATTATGTTTTTCTCACCATTCAATGCTATGACATGTGCAATAAATTTAAAAGTCAAAACATTGCACTTTTTCAATTTTTAGAATTCTAAAGTCCTATAGGGATAAATGCATTATTAATTATCAGTTGAATTTTACTTTTCTAATTTTTTTAATTGTCTCATTTGTGACAATGCTATTTGAAATGATTTATATAATTTTAGTCTAAAAAAATATTATGTTAGAAAAAGCCAATGCATTGGACTCTAATAAGAAGTTTCCACACTATCCTTAAGAGCAATATGCTTGACCCAACATTGAAGGTTAGGATTGCTATTCATAATATTCATACACTAAAGTGTATTTTATACAATTGAGATCATTACTTGAATTTTTGTTCAATTAACTTATTCAAATATTATATTTTTATCACCATTCAAATTCAATGACATTTGTAATAAATTTAAAAATCAAAAAATTGCACTTTTTCAATTTTTAGAATTCTAATGTCCTATAGGCATAAATGCATTAGTTGAATTTTACTTTTGTAATTTTTAATTCTCTTCTTTAGGACAATGCTATGTAAAATGATTTATATAATTTTAGTCTAAAAAAATACTAATTAAGAGAAAGCAATTGCAATGGATTCTTATAAGAAATTTCCCTAATCCGCTCAAAAGCAATATCTTTGACCTAACATTGAAGTTTGAGAGTGCTATTTATAATATTCATCCACTAATGTATATTTTATACAATTGAGTCCATTACTTGTATTTTTTTTTAATTAACCTATTCAAATATTATGTTTTTCTCACCATTCAAAATTCAATGGCATTAATAGTAAATTTAAAAATCAAAACATTGCACTTTTTAGTTAGAATTCTAAAGTGTTATAAGGATAAATACATTGTTAATAATCAGTTGAATTTTACTTCTGTAATTTTTTAATTATCTTCTTTGCAAGAATTCTATTTGAAATGATTTATATAATTTTAGTCTTAGAAAAATATTACATAAGAAAAAGCAATTGCAATGGACTCTAATAAGAAGATTCCCTACTCTCATCAAGAATAATAAATTTTGAAATTTTTTAAATTATCTCCTTTGCCACAAAGCTATTTGAAATGATTTATATAGTTTTAGTCTAAAAATATACAACTTAAGAAAAAGTAAAGGCAATGGACCCTAATAAGAAGTTTCCCCACTCCCCCCAAAAGCAATATGCTCAAGCTAACATTGAAGTTTCAAATTGCTATTTATAATATTCTACCACTAAAGTGTATTTTATACAATTGAGTCCATTACTTGTATTTTTGTTCAATGAAAATTTTCAAATATTATATTTTTCACACCATTCAAATGCAATAGCATTAGTACTAAATTTAAAAATTAAAAAATTGTACTTTTTAAATTTTTAGAATTCTAAAGTCCTATAGGGATAAATGCATTGTTAATAATTAGTTGAATTTAAATTTTTAAATTTTTTAAATTATCTCCTCTGCCACAAAGCTATTTGAAATGATTTATATAGTTTTAGTCTAAAAATATACAACTTAAGAAAAAGTAAAGGCAATGGACCCTAATAAGAAGTTTCCCCACTCCCCTTAAGAGCAATATGCCCGAACTAACATTGAAGTTTGGGATTGCTATTTATAATATTCATCCACTAAAGTGTATTTTATATAATTGAGTCCATTACATGTATTTTTGTTCAATTAACATTTTCAAATATTATATTTTTCTCGCCATTCAAATGCAATCACATTTGCAATAAGTTTAAACATCAAAACAATGCAGTTTTTCAATTTTTAGAATTCAAAAGTCCTACGGGGATAAATGCATTGTTAATTATTAGTTGAATTTTACTTTTGTAATTTTTTAATTGTCTCCTTTATGACAATACTATTTGAAATGATTTATATAATTTTAGTCTAAAAAAATATTCCTTTAGAAAAAGCCAATGTATTGGACTCTAATAAAAAGTTTCCCCACTATCCTCAAGAGTTATATGCTTGACCCAACATTGAAGTTAGGGATTATTATTTATAATATTCATATACTAAAGTATATTTTATACAATTGGAACCATTACTTGAAGTTTTGTTCAATTAACATATTCAAATATTATGTTTTTATCTTCATTCAAATGCAATGACATTTGTAATAAATTTAAAAATCAAAACATTGCACTTTTTCAATTTTTAGAATTCTAAAGTTTTATAGGGATAAATGCATTATTAATTATCAGTTGAATTTTACTTTTGTAATTTTTTAATTGTCTTCTTTGAGACAATTCTATTTGAAATGATTTATATAATTTTAGTCTAAAAATATTACATAAGGAAAAGTAATTGCAATGGACTCTAATAAGAAGATTTCCTACTCCCCTCAAAAGCAATATACTTGACCTAACATTGAAGTTTGGGAGTGCTATTTATAATATTCATCCACTAAAGTGTATTTTATACAATTGAGACCATTACTTGAAGTTTTGTTCAATTAACATATTCAAATATTATGTTTTTATCACCAATCAAATACAATGACATTTGCAATAAATTTAAAAATCAAAATATTGCCACTTTTTCAATTTTTAGAATTCTAAAGTCCTATAAGGATAATGCATTATTAATTATCAGGTTTGAATTTTACTTTTGTAATTTTTAATTTTCTTCTTTACGACAATTCTATTGAAATGATTTATATAATTTAGTCTAAAAAATATTACCATAAGGAAAGTAATTGCAATGGATTCTAATAAGAAGATTCCCTATGCCCCTCAAAAAGCAATATACTTGACCTAACATTGAAGCTTGGAAGTACTATTTATAATATTCATCACTAAAGTGTATTTTATACAATTGAGACCATTACTTGAAGTTTTGTTCAATTAACATATTCAATATTATGTGTCTTATCACAATCAAATACGAATTGACATTTGATAAGATGTTAAATAAATCAAAAATATTGCACTTTTCAATATTTTAGAAAAGTTATAAGTCCGTATAAGGGATAATATGCTATTATTAATTAATCAGTTGAATTTTACTTTTGTAATTTTTTAATTGTCTTCTTTGCGACGAATTCTATTTGAAATGATTATATAATTTTAGTCTAAAAAATTTACTTAAGAAAAAGCAATTGCAATGGACTTTAATAAGAAGTTCCCTACTCATCTCAAGAGCAATATACTGACCCAACATTGAAGTTTAGGAGTGTTATTTTATATTATTCACCACCAAAGTGTATTTTATACAATTGAGTCCATTATTTGTATTTTGTTCAATTAACTTATTCAAATATTATATTTTCTCACCATTCAAAATTGAATAACATTAACAATAAATTTAAAAATCAAAACATTGTCATTTTTTCATTTTTAGAATTCTAAAGTCCTATAGGGGATAAATGCATTGTTAATAATCAGTTGAATTTAAATTTTGAAATTTTTAATTATCTCCTTTTTCCACAAAGCTATTTGAAATGATTTATATATTTTAGTCTAAAAATATACAACTTAAGAAAAAGCAAATGCAATGTACTCTAATAAGAAGTTCCCCACTCTCGTCAAGAGCAATATGCTCTAGCTNTGAGACCATTACTTGAAGTTTTGTTCAATTAACATATTCAAATATTATGTTTTTATCACCAATCAAATACAATGACATTTGCAATAAATTTAAAAATCAAAATATTGCACTTTTCCAATTTTTAGAATTCTAAAGTCCTATAAGGATAAATGCATTATTAATTATCGGTTGAATTTTACTTTTGTAATTTTTTAATTGTCTTCTTTGTGACAATTCTATTTGAAATGATTTATATAATTTTAGTCTAAAAAATATTACATAAGGAAAAGTAATTGCAATGGATTCTAATAAGAAGATTCCCTACGCCCCTCAAAAGCAATATACTTGACCTAACATTGAAGCTTGGGAGTACCATTTATAATATTCATTCACTAAAGTGTATTTTATACAATTGAGACCATTACTTGGAGTTTTGTTCAATTAACATATTCAAATATTATGTTTTTATCACCAATCAAATACAATGACATTTGTAATAAATTTAAAAATCAAAATATTGCACTTTTTCAATTTTTAGAATTCTAAAGTCCTATAAGGATAAATGCATTATTAATTATCAGTTGAATTTTACTTTTGTAATTTTTTAATTGTCTTCTTTGCGACAATTCTATTTGAAATGATTTATATAATTTTAGTCTAAAATAATTTTACTTAAGAAAAAGAAATTGCAATGGACTTTACTAAGAAGATTCCCTACTCATCTCAAGAGCAATATACTTGACCCAACATTGAAGTTTAGGAGTGCTATTTATATTATTCATCTACTAAAGTGTATTTTATACAATTGAGTCCAATACTTGTATTTTTGTTCAATGAACTTATTCAAATATTATATTTTTCTCACCATTCAAAATTGAACAACATTAACAATAAATTTAAAAATCAAAACAATGCACTTTTTCAACTTTTAGAATTCTAAAGTCCTATAGGGATAAATGCATTGTTAATAATCAGTTGAATTTAAATTTTGAAATTTTTTAATTATCTCCTTTGCCACAAAGCTATTTGAAATGATTTATATAGTTTTAGTTTAAAAATATACAACTTAAGAAAAAACAAATGCAATGGACTATAATAAAAGGTTTCCCCACTCCCCTTAAGTGCAATATGCCCGACCTAACATTGAAGCTTGAGATTGTTATTTATAATATTCTACCACTAAAGTGTATTTTATACAATTGAGTCCATTACTTGTATTTTTCTTTAATTAACATTTTCAAATATAATATTTTTCTCACCATTCAAATGCAATAGTATTAGCACTAAATTTAAAAATAAAAACATTGCACTTTTTAAATTTTTAGAATTCTAAAGTCCTATAGGGATAAATGCATTGTTAATAATCAGTTGAATTTAAATTTTGAAATTTTTTTAATTATCTCCTTTGCCACAAAGCTATTTGAAATGATTTATATAATTTTGGTCTAAAAATATACAACTTAAGAGAAAGCAAATGCAATGGACTTTAATAAAATGTTTCCTCACTCCCCTCAAGAGCAATATGTTCGAGCTAACATTGAAGTTTAGGATTGCTATTTATAATATTCTACCACTAAAGTGTATTTTATACAATTTAGTCCATTACTTGTATTTTTGTTCAATTAATATTTTCAAATATTATGTTTTTCTTACCATTCAAATGCAATGACATTTGCAATAAATTTAAAAATCAAAAGATTGCACTTTTTCAATTTTTAGAATTCTAAAGTCCTATAGGCACAAATGCATTATTAATTATTAGTTGAATTTCACTTTTGTAATTTTTTAATTGTCTTCTTTGTGACAATGCTATTTGAAATGATTTATATAATTTTATTCTAAAAAAATATTACTTAAGAAAAAGTAATTGCAATGGACTCCTATAAGATGTTTCCCTACTCCCCTCAAGAGCAATATCCTTGACCCAACATTGAAGCTTGGGCGTCCATTACTTGTATTTGTGTTCAATTAACTTATTCAAATATTATGTTTTTCTCACCATTCAAATGCAATGACATTTGCAATAAATTTAAAAATCAAAACATTTCATTTTTTCAATTAAGTCCATTACTTGTATTTTTGTTGAATTATACTTTTGTAATCTTTTTAATTGTGGCCTTTGCGGCAATGCTATTTGAAATGATTTATATAATTTTTGTCAAAAAAATAAAATATTACTTTAGAAAAAGCTAATGTATTGGACTCCTCTCAAGAGTAAAATGCTTGACCCAACATTGAAGTTTAAGATTGTTATTTATAATATTCTACCACTAAAGTGTATTTTATACAATTGAGTCTATTACATGTATTTTTGTTCAATTAACATTTTCAAATATTATGTTTTTCTCACCATTCAAATGCAATGACATTAGCACTAAATTTAGAAATTAAAACATTGTTAATAATTAGTTGAATTTAAATTTTATAATCTTTTTAATTGTCCCCTCTACGACAATGCTATTTGAAATGATTTATATAATTTTAGTTTAAAAATATATTATTTAAGAAAAAGCTAATCTATTGGACTCTAATAAGAAGTTTCCTCACTCCCTTCAAGGCCAATATGCTTGACCCAACATTGAAGTTTGAGAGTGCTATTTATAATATTCATCCACTAAAGTATATTTTATACAACTGAGTTCATTACTTGTATTTTTATTCAATTAACTTATTCAAATATTATGTTTTTCTTACTGTTCAAATGCAATGACATTTGCAATAAATTTTAAAATCAAAATATTTCACTTTTTCAATTGAGTCCATTACTTGTATTTTTGTTGAATTTTACTTTTGTAATCTTTTTAATTGTGACCTTTGTGATAATGTTATTTGAAATGATTTATATAATTTTAGTCTAAAAATATATTACTTAAGAAAAAGCAAATGCATTGTACTCTAATAAAAAGTTTCCCCACTCTTTTCAAGAGCTATATACTTGACCCAACATTGAAACTTGAGAGTGTTATTTATAATATTTATCCACTAAAGTATACTTGATACAATTGAGACCATTGCTTCAATTTCTATTCAATTAACATGTTTAAATATTATGTTTTTCTCATCATTCAAAATGCATAGGCATTAACAATAAATTTAAAAATCAAAACATTGCATTTTTTTCAAATTTTAGAATTTTAAAGACTTACAAGGATAAATACATTTTTAATAATTAGTTGACTTTAATTTTTGTATTTTTTTTAATTGTCACTTTTGCCATAATGCATTTTGAAATGATTTATATAATTTTAGTCTACAAACATATCACTCGAGAAAAAGTAATTGCAATGGACTTTAATAAGAAATTTCCCCACTCCCCTCGAGAGCAATATGGTTGACCCAAGATTGAAACTTGGGATTGCTATTTTTAATATTCATCCTCTAAAATGTATTTTATATAATTGAGTTCATTACTTGTATTTTTGTTCAATTAACTTATTCAAATATTATATTTTTCTCACTATTCAAAATGTAATGGCATTAAGAATAAATTTAAAAATCAAAACGTTGCACTTTTTCAATTTTTAGAATTTTAAAGTCCTACAGGGATAAATGCATTGTTAATAATCTATTGAATTTAAATATTGAAAATTTTTTTAATTATCTCCTTTGCTACAGTGTTATTTGAAATGATTTATATAGCTTTAGTCTAAAAATATACAACTTAAGAAAAACCAAATGCAATGGACTCTAACAAGAAGTTTTCCCACTCCCTTTAAGAGCAATATGCTTAAGTTAACATTGAAACTTGGGATTGCTATTTATAATATTCTGTTGCTAAAGTGTATTTTATACAATTGAACCCATTACTTGTATTTTTGTTCAATTAACATTTTCAAATATTATGTTTTTCTCACCATTCAAATGCAATGACATTAGCACTAAATTTAAAAATTAAAACATTGCACTTTTTCAATATTTAGAATTCTAAAGTCTTGTAAGGATAAATGCATTGTTAATTATCAGTTGAATTTTACTTTTGTATTTTTTTTAATTTTCTCCTTTGCCACAATGCAAGTTAAAATGATTTATATAATTTTAGTCTACAAACATATTACTTAAGAAAATGAAAATGCAATGGACTCTAATAAGAAGTTACCCCACTCCCTTCAAGTACAATATGCTTGACCCAACATTAAACTTGAGATTGCCATTTTTAATATTCATCCACTAAAGTGTATTTTATAAAATTGAGTCCATTACTTGTATTTTTATTAAATTAACATATTCAAATATTATGTTTTTCTCACCATTCAAATGCAATGCCATTAGCAATAAATTTAAACATCAAAACATTGTAGTTTTTTAATTTTTAGAATGTTAGAGTCCTATGGGGATAAATACATCGTTAATAATCAGTTAAATTTAAATTTTGTAATTTTTTTAATTGCCCCTTTTGCGACAATGGTATTTGAAATGATTTATATAATTTTAGTCTAAAAATATATTACTTAAGAAAAAGCTAACCTATTGGACTCTAATAAGAAGTTTCCCCACTCCCTTCAAGAGCAATATGCTTGACCCAACATTGAAACTTGGGATTGCTATTTATAATATTCATACAGTAAAGTGTACTTTATACAATGGAGTCCATTACTTATATTTTTGTTTAATTAACATATTCAAATATTATGTTTTTCTCACCATTCAAATGCAATGTCATTAGCAATAAATTTAAAAATCAGAACAATGCCCTTTTTCAATTTTTAGAATTTTAAAGTCCTATAAGGATAAATGCATTGTTAATTACGAGTTGTATTTTACTTTTGTAATTCTTTTAATTATCTCCTTTGCAACAATGCTTTTGGAAATGATTTATATAATTTTAGTCTAAAAATATATTACTTAAGAAAAAGCTAAAGCATTGCACTCTAGTAAGAAGTTTCCCCATTCTCCTCAAGAGCTATATGCTTGACCCAACATTAAAACTCGAGAGTGTTATTTATAATATTTATCCACTAAAGTGTATTTGATACAATTAAGGCCATTACTGGAATTTCTGTTTTAATTAACATATTCAAATATTATGTTTTTCTCACCATTCAAAATGCAAAGGCATTAACAATAAATTTAAAAATCAAAACATTGCATTTTTTCAAATTTTAGAATTTTAAAGACTTACAGGAATAGATACATTTTTAATAATCAGTTAACTTTAATTTTTGTATTTTTTTTAATTGTCTCTTTTGCCATAATGCATTTCAAAATGATTTATAAAATTTTAGTCGACAAGCATATCACTTGAGAAAAAGCAATTGCAATGGACTTTAATAAGAAGTTTCCCCACTTCCCTTAAGAGCAATATGGTTGACTCAAGATTGAAACTTGGGATCGCTATTTTTAATATTCATCCTCTAAAGTGTATTTTATACAATTGAATTCATTACTTGTATTTTTGTTCAATTAACTTATTTAAATATTATCTTTTTCTCACTATTCAAAATGCAATGTCATTAAGAATAAATTTGAAAATCAAAACATTGCACTTTTTCAATTTTTAGAATTCTAAAGTCCTACAGGTATAAATGCATTGTTAATAATCAGTTGAATTTAAATTTTGAAATTTTTTTTTCAATATCTCCTTTGCCACAATGCTATTTGAAATGATTCATATAGCTTTAGTCTAAAAATATACAACTTAAGAGAAACCAAATGCAATGGACTCTAATAAGAAACTTCCCTACTCCCTTAAGAGCAATATGCTCGAGCTAACATTGAAGCTTGGGATTGTTATTTATAATATTCTTCCACTAAAGTGTATTTTATACAATTGAGTCCATTACTTGTATTTTTGTCCAATTAACATTTTCAAATATTATGTTTTTCTCACCATTCAAAATGAATAAATTTAAAAATCAAAACATTACACTTTTTAAATTTTTAGAATTCTAAAGTCCTATAGGGATAATTACATTGTTAATAATTAGTTGAAGTTTAATTTTTTAATTTTTTTAATTGCATCCTTTGCAACAATGCTATTTGAAATGATTTATATAGTTTTAGTCTAAAAATATACAACTTAAGAAAAAGTAAATGCAATGGACTCTAACAAGAAGTTTCCCTACTCCCCTCAAGAGCAATATGATTGAGCTAATATTGAAACTTAGGATTGCTATTTATAATATTTATCCTTTAAAGTGTATTTTATACAATTGAGTCCATTACTTGTATTTTTGTCCAATTAACATATTCAAATAGTATTTTTTGTCACCATTCAAATGTAATGGCATTTGTAATAAAATTAAAAATCAAAATAATGGACTTTTTCAATTTTTAGAATTCTAAAGTCTTATAAGGATAAATGCATTGTTAATTACCTGTTGGATTTTACTTTTGTAATTTTTTTAATTATCTCCTTTGCAACAATGCTATTGGAAATAATTTATATAATTTTAGTCTAAAAATATATTACTTAAGAAAAAGCTAATATATTGGACTCTAATAAAAAGTTTTCCCACTCCCCTTAAGAGTAATATGCTTGACCCAACATTGAAACTTAGGATTGCTATTTATAATATCCATCCACTAAAGTGTATTTGATATAATTGAGACCATCACTTGAATTTTTGTTCAATTAACTTATTCAAATATTATATTTTTCTCACCATTAAAATGCAATAGCATTAGCAATAAATTCAAAAATCAAAACATTGCACTTTTTCAATTTTTAGAATTCTAAAGTCCTATAGGGATCAATGCATTCTTAATAATCAGTTGAATTTAAATTTTTTAATTTTTTTAATTGCATCCTTTGCAACAATGCTATTTGAAATGATTTATATATTTTTAGTCTAAAAATATACTATTTGAGAAAAGAAAATGCAATGAAGACTAAAAAAAAGTTTCCTCAGTCCCCTCAAGAGCAATATTCTCGACCTAACATTGAAGCTCGGGATTGCTTTTTATAATATTCATCCACTAAAGTGTATTTTATATATTTGAGTCCATCACTTGTATTTTTGTTCAATTAACATATTCAAATAGTATGTTTTTCTCACCATTCAAATGCAATGGCATTAGCAATAAAATTAAAAATCAAAACAATGCACTTTTTCAATTTTTAGAATTCTAAAATCCTATAAGGATAAATGCATTGCTAATTACTTGTTGAATTTTACTTTTGTAATTTTTTTAATTATCTCCTTTGCGACAATGTTATTGGAAATAATTTATATAATTTTAGTCAAAAAATATATTACTTAAGAGAAAGCTAATGTATTGGACTCTAATAAGAAGTTTCCTTACTCCCCTCAAGAGCAATATGCTTGACCCAACATTGAAATTTGGGATTGCTATTTATAATATCCATCTACTAAAGTGTATTTTATACAATTGAGACCATTACTTGAATTTTTGTTCAATTAACATATTCCAATATTATGTTTTTTTCATCTTCCAAATAATATGGCATTAGTAATAATTTCAAAAACCAAAATTTAGCACTTTTTCAATTTTTAGAATTCTAAAGTCCTGTAGGGATCAATACATTATTAATAATCAGTTGAATTTAAATTTTTTAATTTTTTAAATTGTCTCATTTGCCACAATGCTACTTGAAATGATTTATATAATTTTAGTCTAAAAATATACTACTTAAGAAAAAGTAAATGCAATGGACTCTAATATGAAGTTTCCCCACTCCCCTCAAGAGTAATATGCTTGACCCAAGATTAAAACTTGGGATTACTATTTATAATATTCATCCATTAAAGTATATTTATACAATTGAGTCCATTACTTGTATTTTTATTCAATTAACATATTCAAAACAAATTTATACTTTTTCACCATTCAAATGCAATGACATTAAGAATAAATTTAAAAATCAAAACATTGTACTTTTTCACTTTTTTGAATTCTAAAGTCCTACAGGGATCAATGCATTGTTAATTACTAGTTGAATTTTACTTTTATAATTTTTTTAATTGTCTCCTTTTCCATAATGCAATTTCAAATAATTTATATAATTTTAGTCTATAACATATTATTTAAGAAAAAGTAATTACAATGGACTCTAATAAGAAGTTTCCCGACTTCGCTTAAGAACAATATACTTGACCCAATATTAACCCAACATTAAAGCTTGGAAATGTTATTTATAATATTCATCCACCAAAGTGTATTTTATACAACTGAGTCCATTATTTATATTTTTGTTCAACTAACATATTCAAATATTATGCTTTTCTCACCATTCAAATGCAATGGCATTAACAATAAATTTAAAAATCAAAACATTTCACTTTTTCAATTTTTAGAATTTTAAAGTTGTATAAACATAAATGTATTGTTAATTATCAGTTGAATTTTACTTTTGTATTTTTTTTAATTGTCTCCTTTGCCACAATGCATTTTGAAGTGATTTGTATAATTTTAGTCTACAAACATATTATTTAAGAAAAAGCAATTGCAATGGACTCTAATAAGACATTTCCCTACTCCCCTCAAGAGCAATATACTTGACCCAATATTAAAATTTGGGAGTGTTATTTATAATATTCATCCACTAAAGTCTATTTTATACAATTGAGTCCATTACTGGTAATTTTGTTCAATTAACATTCTCAAATGTTATATTTTTCTCACCATTCAAATGCAATGACATTAGAAATAAATTTTAAAATCAAAACATTGTACTTTTTGAATTTTTAGAATCCTAATGTCCTATAGGGATAAATGCATTGTTAATTACCAGTTAAATTTTACTTTTGTAATTTTTTTAATTATCCCCTTTGTGACAATGCTATTTGAAATGATTTATATAGTTTTAGTCTAAAAATATACAACTTAAGAAAAAGTAAATGCAATGGACTCTAACAAGAAGTTTCCCTACTCCCCTCAAGAGCAATATGATTGAGCTAATATTGAAACTTAGGATTGCTATTTATAATATTTATCCTTTAAAGTGTATTTTATACAATTGAGTCCATTACTTGTATTTTTGTCCAATTAACATATTCAAATAGTATTTTTTGTCACCATTCAAATGTAATGGCATTTGTAATAAAATTAAAAATCAAAATAATGGACTTTTTCAATTTTTAGAATTCTAAAGTCTTATAAGGATAAATGCATTGTTAATTACCTGTTGGATTTTACTTTTGTAATTTTTTTAATTATCTCCTTTGCAACAATGCTATTGGAAATAATTTATATAATTTTAGTCTAAAAATATATTACTTAAGAAAAAGCTAATATATTGGACTCTAATAAAAAGTTTTCCCACTCCCCTTAAGAGTAATATGCTTGACCCAACATTGAAACTTAGGATTGCTATTTATAATATCCATCCACTAAAGTGTATTTGATATAATTGAGACCATCACTTGAATTTTTGTTCAATTAACTTATTCAAATATTATATTTTTCTCACCATTAAAATGCAATAGCATTAGCAATAAATTCAAAAATCAAAACATTGCACTTTTTCAATTTTTAGAATTCTAAAGTCCTATAGGGATCAATGCATTCTTAATAATCAGTTGAATTTAAATTTTTTAATTTTTTTAATTGCATCCTTTGCAACAATGCTATTTGAAATGATTTATATATTTTTAGTCTAAAAATATACTATTTGAGAAAAGAAAATGCAATGAAGACTAAAAAAAAGTTTCCTCAGTCCCCTCAAGAGCAATATTCTCGACCTAACATTGAAGCTCGGGATTGCTTTTTATAATATTCATCCACTAAAGTGTATTTTATATATTTGAGTCCATCACTTGTATTTTTGTTCAATTAACATATTCAAATAGTATGTTTTTCTCACCATTCAAATGCAATGGCATTAGCAATAAAATTAAAAATCAAAACAATGCACTTTTTCAATTTTTAGAATTCTAAAATCCTATAAGGATAAATGCATTGCTAATTACTTGTTGAATTTTACTTTTGTAATTTTTTTAATTATCTCCTTTGCGACAATGTTATTGGAAATAATTTATATAATTTTAGTCAAAAAATATATTACTTAAGAGAAAGCTAATGTATTGGACTCTAATAAGAAGTTTCCTTACTCCCCTCAAGAGCAATATGCTTGACCCAACATTGAAATTTGGGATTGCTATTTATAATATCCATCTACTAAAGTGTATTTTATACAATTGAGACCATTACTTGAATTTTTGTTCAATTAACATATTCCAATATTATGTTTTTTTCATCTTCCAAATAATATGGCATTAGTAATAATTTCAAAAACCAAAATTTAGCACTTTTTCAATTTTTAGAATTCTAAAGTCCTGTAGGGATCAATACATTATTAATAATCAGTTGAATTTAAATTTTTTAATTTTTTAAATTGTCTCATTTGCCACAATGCTACTTGAAATGATTTATATAATTTTAGTCTAAAAATATACTACTTAAGAAAAAGTAAATGCAATGGACTCTAATATGAAGTTTCCCCACTCCCCTCAAGAGTAATATGCTTGACCCAAGATTAAAACTTGGGATTACTATTTATAATATTCATCCATTAAAGTATATTTATACAATTGAGTCCATTACTTGTATTTTTATTCAATTAACATATTCAAAACAAATTTATACTTTTTCACCATTCAAATGCAATGACATTAAGAATAAATTTAAAAATCAAAACATTGTACTTTTTCACTTTTTTGAATTCTAAAGTCCTACAGGGATCAATGCATTGTTAATTACTAGTTGAATTTTACTTTTATAATTTTTTTAATTGTCTCCTTTTCCATAATGCAATTTCAAATAATTTATATAATTTTAGTCTATAACATATTATTTAAGAAAAAGTAATTACAATGGACTCTAATAAGAAGTTTCCCGACTTCGCTTAAGAACAATATACTTGACCCAATATTAACCCAACATTAAAGCTTGGAAATGTTATTTATAATATTCATCCACTAAAGTGTATTTTATACAACTGAGTCCATTATTTATATTTTTGTTCAACTAACATATTCAAATATTATGCTTTTCTCACCATTCAAATGCAATGGCATTAACAATAAATTTAAAAATCAAAACATTTCACTTTTTCAATTTTTAGAATTTTAAAGTTGTATAAACATAAATGTATTGTTAATTATCAGTTGAATTTTACTTTTGTATTTTTTTTAATTGTCTCCTTTGCCACAATGCATTTTGAAGTGATTTGTATAATTTTAGTCTACAAACATATTATTTAAGAAAAAGCAATTGCAATGGACTCTAATAAGACATTTCCCTACTCCCCTCAAGAGCAATATACTTGACCCAATATTAAAATTTGGGAGTGTTATTTATAATATTCATCCACTAAAGTCTATTTTATACAATTGAGTCCATTACTGGTAATTTTGTTCAATTAACATTCTCAAATGTTATATTTTTCTCACCATTCAAATGCAATGACATTAGAAATAAATTTTAAAATCAAAACATTGTACTTTTTGAATTTTTAGAATCCTAATGTCCTATAGGGATAAATGCATTGTTAATTACCAGTTAAATTTTACTTTTGTAATTTTTTTAATTATCCCCTTTGTGACAATGCTATTTGAAATGATTTATATAATTTTAGTCTAAAAATATATTACTTAAGAACAAACTAATCTATAGGACTCTAATAAGAAGTTTTCCAACTCCTCTCAAGAGTAATATGTTTGACCCAATATTGAAATTTGGGATTGTTATTTATAATATTCATACAGTAAAGTGTATTTTATACAATTGAGTCCATTACTTGTATTTTTGTTCAATTAACTTATTCAAATATTATGTTTTTCTCACCATTCCAAATGTAATGACATTAACAATAAATTTAAAAATCAAAATATTGCACTTTTTCAATTTTTGGAATTCTAAGTTCCTATAGGGATAAATGCACTGTTAATAATTAGTTGAATTTAAATTTTGAAAATTTTTTAATTATCTCCTTTGCCCCAATGCTATTTGAAATGATTTATATAGTTTTAGTCTAAAAATATACAACTTAAGAAAAAGCAAATGCAATGAACTCTAGTAAAAAGTTTCCCCACCCCCCTCAAGAGCAATATGCTCGAACTAACATTGAAACTTGTGATTGCTATTTATAATATTCATACACTAAAGTGTATTTTATATAATTGAGACCATTACTTGAATTTTTGTTCAATTAACATATTCAAATATTGTATTTTTCTTGCCATTCAAAATACAAAGGCAGTAACAATAAATTAAAAAATCAAAACATTGCATTTTTTCAAATTTTAGAATTTTAAAGTCTTATAGGGATAAATACATTGTTAATAATTAGTTGAATTTAATTTTTGTAATTTTTTAATTGTCTTCTTTGCTATAATGCAATTTGAAAAGATTTATATAATTTTAGTCTACAAACATATTACTTAAGAAAAAACAAATGCAATGGACTTTAATAAGAAGTTTCCTGACTCCCCTCAAGAGCAATATACTTGACCCAACATTGGAGCTTAAGAGGGTTATTTATAATATTAATCCACTAAAGTGTATTATATACAATTGAGTTTATTACTTGTATTTTTCTTCAATTAACACATTCAAATGTTATATTTTTTTCAGCATTCAAATGCAATGGTGTTAGCAATAAATTTAATAATCAAAACATTGCACATTTTCAATTTTCAGAATTGTAAAGTCATATAAAGATGAATGCATTGTTAATAATTAGTTAAATTTAAATTTTGTAATTTTTTTAACTGTTACCTTTGCAACAATGCTATTTGAAATGATTTATATAATTTTAATCTAAAAATATATTACTTAAGCAAAAACAAATGCAATGGACTCTCATAAGAAGTTTCTCCACTCCCCTCAAGACTAATATGCTTGACCCAACATTGAAGTCTGGGATTGCTATTTATAATATTCATCAACTAAAGTGTATTTTATATAATTAAGTCCATTACTTGTATTTTTGTTTAATTAACATATTCAAATATTATGTTTTTCTCACCATTCAAATGCAATGACATTAACAATAAATTTAAAAATCAAAATATTGCACTCTTTTAATTTTTAGAATTTTGAAGTCCTATAGGAATAAAGACATTGTTAATAATTAGTTGAATTTAAAATTTGTAATTTTTTAATTATCTCTTTTTCCATACTGCAATTTGAAAAGATTTGTATAATTTTATTCTACAACCATATTACTTAAGAAAAAACAAATGCAATGGACTCTAATAAGAGCAATATGCTTGGCACACCATTAAATCTTGGGATTCCTATTTATAATATTCATCTACTAAAGTAAATTTTATACAATTTAGTCCATTACTTGATTTCTTCCTAACAATGCTCCATTTTATTTTTTTTTTTGTAATTACTCATTCACACTTAATGGTCTTGAAAATAGCTTGTGTGCCTACATCAGGCATTTTATTCATGGCAATATGCACATCTATACTCCCTTGGAAAAAGGAATTCATTGAATTTCATTAAACAATGAGTCTTTGACGATGACTAGTATTCCTTTCAAGTATTTGGGGTATAATTTCTAAATAATAAGGTTGTCTTCTCATTTCTTCCTAATAAGACTCCACTTTTTGTTATAATTACCCATTGACACTTAATGATCTTGAAAATAGATTTTGTTTCCATAAAGGGCACAATATTCATGGCAACAAGCACATCTACACTCCCTTGAAATTAGGAATCTGTTGAATTTCGTTAAATAAGGAGTCTTTGGTGATGACTAGCATTTCTTACAGGTATTTTCTACTTAATTACAGACTAATGAGACTGTCTCTTGATTTCTTCCTAACAATGCTTCACTTTTTGTTATAATTACCTATTCACACTTAATGATATTGAAAATAGCTTGTGTATCCACAACAGACACTATATCCATCACAACAAGAACATCTATACTCCCTTGGAACTAAGAATCTGTTGAATTTCATTCAATAAAAAGTATTTGATAATAACTAGCATTTCTTACAAGTATTTTTGGTACAATTATTGAATAATGAGATGGTCTCTTCATTTCTTCCTAACAAGGCTCCCTTTTTTGTTGCAGTAACTCATTCACTCTTAATGATCTTGAAAATATCTTGTATGCCCACAACAAGCACTGTATTCAAGGCAACAACCACATCTATACTCCCATGGAATTAGGAATTTGTTCAATTTTATTAAACGAGGTGTTTGTGGTGATGACTAGCATTTCCTACAAGTATTTCTACTAAATTACACATTAATGAAACCGTCTCTTGATTTCTTCCTAACAATGCTCCACTTTTTTTTGTAATTACCCATTCACACTTAATGGTCTTGAAAATAGCTTATGTGCCCACATCAAGCACTTTATTCATGGCAATATGCACATCTATACTCCCTTGGAACAAGGAATCCGTTGAATTTCCTTAAACAAGGAGTCTTTGATGATGACTAGCATTCCTTTCAAGTATTTGGGGTATAATTTCTGAATAGTGAGGTTGTCTTCTCATTTTTTCTTAATAAGACTCCACTTTTTGCTGTAATTACCCATTGACACTTAATGATCTTGAAAATAGATTGTGTGCCCACAAAGGGCACAATATTCGGCACAATATTCATGGCAACAAGCACATCTACACTCCCTTAAAACTAGGAATCTGTTGAATTTCGTTTAATAAGGAGTCTTTGGTGATGTCTAGCATTTCTTACAGGTATTTTCTACTTAATTACAGACTAATGAGACTGTCTCTTGATTTCTTCCTGACAATGCTTCACTTTTTGTTATAATTACCCATTCACACTTAATGATATTGAAAATAGCTTGTGCATCCACAACAAGCACTATATCCATCACAACAAGAACATCTATACTCCCTTGGAACTAAGAATCTGTTGAATTTCATTCAACAAAGAGTCTTTGAATGTTTGATGATGACTAGCATTTCTTACAAGTATTTTTGGTATAATTATTGCAATAATGAGATGGTCTTTTCATTTCTTCCTAACAAGGCTCCCCCTTTTGTTGTAGTAACCTTATTCACTCTTAATGATCTTGAAATAGCTTGTATGCCCGCAATAGGCACTATATTNCATAATATTCATGGCAACAAAACATCTATACTCCCTTGGAACTAGGATTAGTTGAATTTCATTCAACAAGGAGTCTTTGATGAGGACTAGTATTTCTTCCTAACAATGCTCTACTTTTTGTTGCAATAACACATTTACACTTAATGACATTGAAAATAGCTTGTGTGCCCACAATAGGCACTATATTCAGGCAACAAGCACATTTATACTCCCTAGAAATATGAATCCATTCAATTTCATTATACAAGGAGACTTTGGTTATAACTTCCATTTGTTATAAGTATTTTTTGCTTAATTACAAACTAATGAGACTATCTGTTGATTTGTTCCTAACAATGCTCCACTTGTTGTTGTAATTACCCATTCACACTTAATGATCTTGAAAATAGGTTGTGCTTCCACTACAAACACTATATTCATGGTAACATGCACATCTATACTCCCTTGGAACTAGGAATCCGTTGAATTTCATTAAACAAGGAGTTTTTTGTGATGACTAGAATTTCTTATAAGTATTTTCTACTTAATTACAGACTAATGAGATCGTCTCTTGATTTCTTCCTAACAATGCTCCACTTTTGTTGTAATTACCCATTCACACTTAATGACCTTGAAAATTGCTTGTTTCCCACAACAGGCACTATATTCAAGGCAACATCCACATCTAGACTATCTTGGAAGTAGGAATCCATTGAATTTCATTAAACAAGCAATCTTGACCATAACTAGTATTTCTTTCAAGTATTTGCTGTACAATTACTGAATAATGAGGTCGTATCTTTATTTCTTCCTAACAAGACTCCACCTTTTGTTGCAATAATGCATTCACGCTCAATGATGTTGAAAATAGTTTGTGTGCCCACCATAGGCACCATATTCAAGGCAACAAGCACACCTATACTCCCTTAGAAATAGGAATCCGTTAATTTTTTTAAACAAGGAGACTTTGGTTATAACTACCATTTCCTACATATATTTTCTACTTAATTTAAGACTGATGAGACCGTATGTTGATTTCTTCTTAATAGTGCTCCACTTATTGACGTGAAAGACCCTAAAAAGACATGGCTTAGGGACCTAACACACATAAGGAATCAAAGAACAACCAGGAAAGCTAAATCAGAGTTTAATAACATAAACCCTAGACCCAACATTCGAAGGAGCAAGAACCTAGGGTATTTAAGAAGGATATGGATGCCACACTCTAGAAATGAAAGGACTTGGGAATGATAAGTCAATTTGAATGCCACAAGAAGAAGTATCTCTTGATAAGTTCTTTAGTTCTCAAAAGAATCGAGGGAGAAAAACCCTTGCTTTCTATTTCACTCAAAATTGTCTGATGTTCTAGAGCTTACAAGAGGTGCCTATTTATAAGTTAAGATAGTAATCCTAAAGAGGCACAAATTCCTACTTAGGACAAATCCTTATTTTGGAGGGATTCCTAACTAGGGACAAATTCTAGCATAGACAATAAACTCCTATTTAGGAGTTAATGCTACTACTTAGTTATAACTTATTAAGTACTCTAATCATATTAATAAGGCTTGGACTCTCATTCAAGCTTGAATTGGCACCATTTAAAACTTAGTTGGCCTGAATGTCCTTAATCAGCCCATTTAGTGCTTCTTTCATCTTTCTGGCTTTAACTCGTGTTATTAGGCCTTCTGGAATGTGCAATGGACCTCTTGCATCGATTAAAGCTCTAGCTCATGTGATCAGGCCTTCTGGAATATGCAATGGACTTCTTGCATCCATTAAAGCCTTCTACCCATCATCATTACGATTCTCATCACTTATTGCTATAATTACCCATCCACACTTAATGATCTTGAAAATAGGTTGTGTTCTGACAACAGGCATTATATCCATGGCAACATACACATCTATACTCCCTTAGAATTAGGAATCTGTTAAATTTCATTAAATAAGGAATCTTAGATGATGGCTAGCATTTCTTACAAATATTTTCTGTATAATTACTAAATAATGAGACTGTTTCTTCAGTTCTTCCTAATAAGGCCTAACATTTTGTTCCAATAACTCATTCACAATTAATGATCTTGAAAATAGATTATGTGCCCATAACATGCATTATATTCAAGGTAACAAGCACATATATACTCCTTTAGAACTAGGAATCCATTCAATTTCATTAAACAAAGAGTCTTTGATGATAACTAGCATTTCTTTCAAGTGTTTATGGTATACTTACTGAAAAACAAGACCATCTCTTCATTTCTTCCTAACAAGGTTTCATCTTTTGTTGTAATAACACATTCCCTTTAAATGATCTTGAAAATAGCTTATATGTTTGCAACAGGCACTATATTCATGGCAACAACCCCATCTATACTCCTTTGGAACTAGGAATCCATTCAATTTCATTAAACAAGAAGTCTTTGATGATGACTAGCATTTCCTTCAAGTGTTTGCAGTATAATTACTCAATAACAAGAAAGTCTCTTCATTTCTTCCGAACAAGGCTTTACCTTGTGTTGCAATAACTCATTCACTCTTAATGGTCTTGAAAATAGCTTGTGTGCCCACAATAGGCACTATATTCAAGGCAACAATCACATCTATACTCCCTTGGAACTAGGAATCTATTGAATTTCATTAAACAAGGAGTCTTTGTTGATGACTAGAATTTCTTACTAGTATTTTTTACTTAGTTTAAGACTAATGAGACTGTCTCTTGATTTCTTCCTAACTATGCTCCACTTTTTGTTGTAATTACCCATTCACACTTAATGGTCATGAAAATAGATTGTGTGCCCATAACGAGCACAATATTCAAGGCAACAAGCACATCTATACTCCCTTGGAATTAGGAATTAGTTGAATTTCATTCAACAAGAAGTCTTCGACAATGACTCGTATTTCTTACAAGTATTTTCTGCATAATTACTGAATAATGAGACAAGGAGGCAACAAGCACATCTATTCTCCCTTGGAACTAGGAATCAGTTGAATTTCATAAGACAAGGATTCTTTGATGATGACTAGCATTTCTTACAAGTATTTTCAACTTAATTACAGACTAATGAGACCGTCACTTTATTTCTTCCTAACAAGGCTCCACTTTTTGTTGTAATTACCCATTCACACTTAATGATCTTGAAAATTGCTTGTTTGCCTGCAATAGGCATTACATTCATGGCAACAAGCACATCTATACTCCCTTGGAACTAGGAATCTATTGAATTTCATTCAACAAAGAGCCTTTGATGATGACTAGCATTACTTACTTTCGGTATAATTAAAGAATAATGAGACTATCTCTTCTTTTCCTCCTAACAAGGCTACCCCTTTTGCTGCGATAACTCATTCACACCTAATGATCTTGAAAATAGCTTGTGTGCCCACAACAGGCACTATATTCATGGAAACAACCACATCTATACTCCCCTAGAAATAAAAATCAGTTGAATTTCATTCAACAAGGATTCTTTAATGGTAACTAGTATTTCTTACAAGTATTTTCTACTTAATTACAGACTAATGAGACCGTCCCTTCATTTCTTCCAAACAGTACTCCACTATTTGTTGTAATTACCCATTGACACTTAATGATCTTGAAAATTGCTTGTTTAACCATAATAGACACTATATTCTTGGCGACAAGCACATCAATACTCCCTTGGAACTAGGAATTTGTTGAATTTCATTCAACAAAGAGCTTTTGATCATGACTAGAATTACTTACGAGTATTTTCGGTATAATTACTAAAAAATGAGATTGTATATTTATTTTCTCCTAACAAGGCTCCTCCTTTTGTTGCAATAAATCATTCACACCTAAAGATCTCGAAAATAGCTTCTGTGCCCACAACAAGCACTATATTCATGGCAACAAGCCCATCTATACACCCTTGGAACTAGGAATTAGTTGACTTTCATTGAACAAGAAGTCTTTAGCAATGACTAGCATTTCTTACAAGTATTTTCTACTTAATTTAAGACTAATGAGACTGTTTCTTAATTTCCTCCTTACAATGCTCCATGTTTTGTTGTAATTACCCATTCACACTTAATGATCTTGAAAATAGCTTGAGTCTCCATAATAGGCACTATATTCATGGCAAGAAGCACATCCATACTCTCTTGGAACAAGGAATTAGTTGAATTTCATTCAACAAGGAGTCTTTGACGATGACTAGCATTTCTTATAAGTATTTTCTGCATAATTATTGAATAATGAGACTGTCTCTACATTTCTTCCAAACAAGGCTCCCCCTTTTGTTGCTATAACTCATTCACACTTAATGATCTTGAAAATAGCTTCGATGCCCATAATAGGCACCATTTTCATAGCAATAAGTACATCTATACTCCCTTGGAACAAGTGATGGCTAGCATTTCTTACAAGTATTTTCTACTTAATTATAGACTAATGAGACCGTCTCATCATTTTCTTCCAAACAATGCTCCACTTTTTTTTCGTAATTACCCATTCACACATAATGAAGTTGAAAATTGCTTGTTTGCCCACAACAGGCATTATATTTAGGGCAACAAGCACATCTATACTCCCTTGGAAGTAGGAATCAATTGAATTTCATTCATCAAGGAGTCTTTGATGATGACTAACATTTCTTACAAGTATTTTCTACTTAATTACACACTAATGAGATCGTCCCTTGATTTCTTCCTAACAATGCTCCACTTTTTGTATTATTACCCATTCACACTTAATGACCTTGAAAATACCTTGGGTACCCATAACAGGCACTATATTCATGGGAAGAAGCACATCTAGACTCCCTTGGAACTAGGAATCAGTTGAATTTCATTCAATAAGGAGTCTTTGATGATGACTAGCGTTTCTTATAATTATTTTCTGTATAATTATTGAATAATGAGATTGTTTCTTTATTTCTTCCTAACAATACTCCCCCTTTTGTTGTAGTAACTCATTCACACTTAATGATCTTGAAAATAGATTGTGTGCCTATAATAGGCACTGTATTCATGACAACAAGTACATCTATACTCCTTTGGAACAAGAAATCCATTGAATGTCATTAAACAAGGAGTCCTTGGTGATGGCTAGCATTTCTTACAAGTATTTTCTACTTAATTACAAATTAATGAGACCGTCTATTGATTTCTTCCTAATAATGCTCCACTTTTTGTTATAATTACCCATTCACACTTAATGATCTTGAAAATAGCATGGGTCCTTATAACAAGCACTATATTCATGGTAAGAAGCACATCTATACTCCCTTAGAACTAGTAATCAATTGAATTTCATTCAACAAGGAGTCTATGACGATGACTAGCATTTCTTATAATTATTTTCTGCATAATAATTGAATAATGAGACTGTCTCTTCATTTCTTCCTAACAAGGCTCCCCCTTTTTGTTGCCGTAACTCATTCACACTTTATGATCATGAAAATAGCTTGTGTGCCCATAATAGACACTATATTCATGGCAACAGGCACATCTATACTACCTTAGAACAAGAAATCCATTGAATTTCATTAAACAAGGAGTCTTTAGTGATGTCTAGCATTTCTTACAAGTATTTTCTACTTAATTATAGACTAAAGAGACCGTCTTATCATTTTCTTCTGAACAATGCTCCACTTTTTTTTGTAATTACCCATTCACACATAATGAAGTTGAAAATTGCTTGTTTGCCCACAACAGGCATTATATTTAGGGCAACAAGCACATCTATACTCCTTCGGAAGTAGGAATCAATTGAATTCCATTCACCAAGGAGTCTTTGATGATGACTAACATTTCTTACAAGTATTTTTTGCTTAATTACACACTAACGAGATTGTCCCACAATAGACACTATATTTGATGCAGAAAACCCCAAAAGTCGTGGCTTAGGAACCTAATACACATAAGGAATCAAAGAACAACCAGGAAAGCTAAATCAGAGTTTAATAACACAAACCCTAGACCCAATGTTCGAAGGAGCACGAACCTAAGGTATTTAAGAAGGATATGGACGCCACACTCTAGAAAAGAAAGGAATTGGGAGTGATAAGTCAATTTGAATGCCACAAGAAGAAGTACCTCTTGATAAGTTCTTTAGTTCTCAAAAGAATCGAGGGAGAAAAACCCTTGCTTTCTATTTCACTCAAAATTGTCTGATCTTTTTGTTTTTTTGTTTGATGTTACAAGGGGTGCATATTTATAGGCTAAAATAGCAATCCTAAAGAGGTACAAATTTCTGCTTAGGACAATTCCTTATTGAGGAGGAATTCCTATCTAGGTATAAATTCTTACATAGAAAATAAACTCCTAATTTGGAGTAACTGCTATTACTTAGTCCTAACACTTTAAATACTCCAATGATATTAATAAGACCTAAACTCTCTTTCAAGTTTGAATTCGCATCATTTGAAACTTAGTTGGTCTGAACGTCCTTAATCAGCCTATTTAGTGCTTCTTTCATCTTTCTCGCTCTAGCCCGTGTTATTGGGCCTCTTGGAATGTGCAATGGACCTCTTGCATCCATTGAAGCCTTTTACCCATCATCTCTACAGTTCTCATCATTCCCCCTTTCCTCAAAAGGATTTTTCCTTGAATCATCACCTTGTTTATACTTGATGATGTAGGGAAATGTTTAAATGAATTTGATCCACTTGGCATGTCTTTTGTACAACTTTCCTTATACAGGTGGGATAGGAACTGCACAAGGACTCATGCTTTCCCTCACATATCCTTTCAAAACAAGTTCTTCAACATTTCTTTTAAGCTCCTTTGTCTCCGCAGGATTACTTTTATATGTTGGCTGGTTTGGGATGGATGCACTAGGGATGCAATCAATTTGATGCTCAATTCCTCTCTTGGGTGGCAATCCACTTGGGTCATTGTTAGGGAATACATCTTCAAACTCCTATAATAGAGCAACAACAACACTAGGCAAAGATGGTTCAAGTTTGTGAGTGTTAAAATAAGCCTCTTTGTATGGTATGATCATAGGTTGTTTGGCAAAAATTGCTCTTTTGACATCACATTCTTCTGCATAGAAACTTTCTGTTTTCTTCTCTATCTCTTGTGTTCTCATGTTTTCTCCTCTCTTTTCTCTCTTTTCAATCTCTCTTTTCTATTCACTCTCATTTTTAATCCTTAATTGATCCTCATAAGCTTGTTGAGGTGATAATGGTATAAGAGTGACGGGGTTTTCATTCATTACAAAGGAATATCGATTCTTGAATTCATCATGCATAACTCGCCTATCAAACTGCCATGACCTTCCTAATAGAATATGGCCCGCATGCATAGGTACAACATCATATAAAACTTCATCATGGTACCTTTTGATAGAAAATGACATTAGCACTTGCTTATTTACCTTGACTTCACCACTCTCATTCAACCATTGAAGCTTATATGGCCTAGGGTGCTTCATAGTAGGTAAATTCAACTTTTCAACCATAGTTGTGCTAGCAACATTAGTGCAACTCCCACCATCAATAATCATACTACATACCTTATCATTGATGAGACACCTTGTCTGAAAGATGTTATCTTGTTGCACCTCATTTTCTTCCTCTACTTGCACATTCAATGCTTGCCTTGTTATAAGAGCTACTCCATTAACTGGATACCCATCTCCATCACTTTCACCTTCTAATGATGGCACAAAATCATCATCTGATTCACTTTCAATTTCAACATCACCATTACTTCTCAAGATCATTGTACGCTTATTTGGACATTGAGATGTAATGCGACCCTTGCCCAAACACTTAAAACATTTAACATCTCTATTTCTACTAGGTTAGGGGTTAGAATTACTTGCCTCCTTTCTAGAACCCACATTCTTGTACATGGATAGCTTGGCTTTAGACTTGTAATTGGCCATCTCATTCCTTTTACTCCA
This sequence comes from Bruguiera gymnorhiza, assembly GCA_020883675.1. Lineage (NCBI taxonomy): Eukaryota > Viridiplantae > Streptophyta > Magnoliopsida > Malpighiales > Rhizophoraceae > Bruguiera > Bruguiera gymnorhiza. The sequence continues at coordinate 132,888 of JAIRCJ010000270.1, forward strand.
ATTTGGCTTCCAAGATGAGGTAGAACCTGAGTTATGCCCAAATCGTGTGAAACCCTTTGGATTGAGTTTCCTTTCAACTTTCATTGCCATGTGCACCATGTCTTCTAATTCCACATAGTGTTGCAATTCAACTATGTTTGCTATATCCTTATTTAGCCCTTGTAAAAATTGAGCCATGGTTGCTTGTCCATCTTCTTCTACATTCGCCCTAATCATGGTAATCTCCATCTCCTTGTGGTAGTCCTCCACACTTTTGGTGCCTTGAGTGAGCCCTTGCAACCTTTGGTATAGCTCCCTGTAAAAGTGATTAGGGACAAACCTCCTCCTCATGATAGCCTTCATCTCCTCCCATGTATCAATAGGCTACTCACGATTCCTTCTCCTAGTCAAAACAAGTTGATCCCACCAAATAATAGCATAATCAGTAAATTCAATTGCAGCAAGCTTTACCTTTTTCTCCTCAGAATAGTTGTGGCAGTCAAAAACCAATTCAACCTTCTTCTTCCATTATAGGTATGCATCAGGATCATTCTTACCTTGGAATAAAGGAATTGTCATTTTAATACTGCCAAAATTATGGTCATAGGTACCTTGCCTCCCAAATTCTCTTCGATCCCTTCTATTGTTAGTAGTTCTGACAACAGAAGTTTGATCGTCAAATTCATCATCTTCTACATCATCTTCCTTGTCATAGGCACATCTTAACTACCTTCTTGCTTTAGGAGCCTTATATTCCTCATGCCTCCCTTGCAACTTTGCTATTGTATTAACTTGCTCCTTCATCCTCTCCCTTATATCATCAAATCTGGTATTCATGCGCTTAAATTATTGTTGCATAGCTTTGATCGTGAAGGTCATATCACAGCTCCCTCTTGAGCTGCACCTTTGTCTTTGGATGTCATAGTATTACTTCTTCACAAAATTATTAAGATACCTCATAGAACACTCTCTCACATGTTTCACTCAAAAGAAGGTGTCACACTCCCTCGTGTTTACACTTTTATGGCTTTTTCTTTATATGAACTTTCACTCTAACCTTTTACCACTCGGATTTCCTCTTTCAACTCTATAAAGAACTAAACAATATAAATCAAGAGTATTGATTTAGAACAGAATAAGATAAATGGCGTAGAATTAAACAAATTGGAGAATAAGAAATCAAAAATGAAAATGGATATCAAGGCAAATGAATTTAATAAACTAAACTCTCAAAAATCAGGAAAAGGGTAGTTAAACCTAGAGGACAAACTTGGATAACAAAACAGGAAAATGGATGGCAGAATTAGAGTTAAGCAAGAAAACTTTGTTATTATTGTGGCCAATATGACCAAACTGTTAACTTTATCAATAATTAGAATTTGATGTCTTCTTCCTTCCTTTTCTCCCTTTTTTTTTTCGTTGCTTTTTTTTTAATTTCTTTTCTTTTGCACAACACAAAACAACAGTAGAATACTTAGACATAACAATTGGAATTGGAATTAGCACATTTTTTATAGTTCTGATCACAAACAAACAAGCAAAGAGAAGGATTGCAAACAAACAAATTAGTGCATTTGAATGAAAATGCACTTAATAGACAAACTAGCTAGAAATAAATAAATCACAAGGTAGATAATTGAAGAGTGAGTGGATTCAACTTGATTTAAAGTTAGGCTCTGATACTTCAATTAACATGTTCAAATATTATGTTTTTCTTACCATTCAAATGCAGTGGCATTTACAATAAATTTAAAAGATCAAAACTTTGCAAATTCTCACTTTTTAGAATTTAAAGTCTTATAAGGATAAATGCATTACTAATAATACATTCAATTTAAAATTTCTAATTTTCTTATTTGTCTCCCTTGCCATAGTGCAATTGGAAGTGATTTATATGATTTTAGTTTACAAACATATTTCTTAAGAAAAAGTAAATGTAATGCACACTAATAAAAAGTGTCTCATTCCCCTCAACAGATATATGCTTGTCCCAACATTGAAATATGCGATTGCTATTTATAATATTCATCCACTAAATTGTATTTTATACAATTAAGTCTTTTTTTTAGTTAACATGTTCAAATATTATGATTTTCTTACCATTCAAATGCAATGGCTTTTAAAATAAATTTAAAAATCAAAACATTGCAATTTTTCACCTTTTAGAATTTAAATTCTTATAAGCATAAATGCGTTACTAATAATAAATTCAATTTAAAATTTGTAATTTTCTTATTTGTCTCCCTTGCCATAGTGCAGTTGGAAATGATTTATTTGATTTTAGTTTACAAACATATTTCTTAAGATAAAGTAAATGTAGTGAACACTAATAAAAAGTTTTCCCATTCCCCTCAATAGATATATTCTTGTTCCAACATTGAAATTTGTGATTGGTATTTATAATATTCATCCATTAAATTGTATTTTATACCATTAGGTTCATTACTTGTATTTTTTTTCAACTAACATGTTCAAATATTATGTTTTTCTTACCATTCAAATGCAATGGCATTTACAATAAATTTAAAAGATCAAAACTTTGCAAATTTTCACTTTTTAGAATTTAAATTCTTATAAGGATAAATGCATTACTAATAATTCAATTGAATTTAAATTTTGTAATTTGTTTATTTGTTGCCTTTGCCATAGTGCAATTGGAAATGATTTATATGATTTTAGTTTACAAACATATTTCTTAAGAAAAAGTAAATGAAGTGGACATTAATAAAAAGTTTTCTCATTCCCTTTTACAGATATATGCCTAACCCAACATTGAAATTTGTAATTGCTACTTATAATATTCATCAACTAAATTGTATTTTATACAATTAGATCCATTACTTGCATTTTTTTTGAATTAACATGTTCAAATATTATGTTTTTCTTACCATTCAAATGCAATGGCATTTACAATAAATTTAAAAGATCAAAACTTTGCAAATTTTCACTTTTTAGAATTTAAAGTCTTATAAGGATAAATGCATTACTAATAATAAATTCAATTTAAAATTTCCAATTTTTTCATTTGTCTCCCTTGCCATAGTGCAATTGAAAATGATTTATATGAGTTTAGTTTACAAACATATTTCTTAAGAAAAAGTAAATGTTGTGGACACTAATTAAAAGTTTTCCCATTCCCTTCTACAGATATATGCTTGACCCAACATTGCAATTTATGATTGCTATTTATAATATTCATCCACTAAATTGTATTTTATAGAATTAGGTCCATTCCTTGTATTTTTTTCTTTTCAATTAACATGTTCAAATATTATGTTTCTCTTACCATTCAAATGCAATGACATTTAAAATAAATTTAAAAGATCACAACTTTGCAAATTTTCACTTTTTAGAATTTAAAGTCTTATATGGATAAATGTGTTACTAATAATTCAATTGAATTTAAATTTTGTAATTGTTTAATTTGTCTCCTTTGCCATAGTGCAATTTGAAATGATTTATATGATTTTAGTCCACAAACATATTTCTTAAGAAAAAGTAAATGCAGTGGATACTAATAAAAAATTTTCCATTCCCCTCTACTTATATATGCTTGACCTAACATTCCAATTTGTGATTGCTATTTATAATATTCATCCAATAAATTCTATTTTATATAATTAAGTCCATTACTTGTATTTTTTTCAATTAACATGTTCAAATATTATGTTTTTCCTACCATTCAATTGCAATGTCATTTACAATAAATTTAAAAGATCAAAACCTTGCCAATTTTCTCTTTTTAGAATTTAATGTCTTATAAGGATACGTGTGTTACTAATAATCAATTGAATTTAAATTTTGTAATTGCTTTATTTGTCTCCTTTGCCATAGTGCAATTAGAAATGATTTATATGATTTTAGTCGACAAATATATTTCTTAGGAAAATGTAAATGCAATGGACACTAATAAAAAGTTTTCCCATTCCCCTTTACAGATATATGTTTCACTCAACATTGAAATTTGTGACTGCTATTTATAATATTTATCCATTAAATTGTATTTTATACAATTAGGCCCATTACTTGTATTTTTTTCTTTAATTAACATGTTCAAATATTATGTTTTACTTATCATTTTAAATGCAATGGCATTTAAAATAAATTTAAAAGATCAAAACTTTATAAATTTTCACTTTTTAGAATTTAAAGTCTTATATAGATAAATGTGTTACTAATAATACAATTGAATTTAAATTTTATAATTTTTTAATTTGTCTCTTTTACCACAATGCAATTAGAAATGATTTATATGATTTTAGTCTACAAACATATTTCTTAAGAAAAAGTAAATGCAGTGGACACTAATAAAAAGTTTTTCCATTCCCCTCTACTTATATATGCTTGACCCAACATTCTAATTTGTGATTGCTATTTATAATATTCATCCAATAAATTCTATTTTATATAATTAAGTCCATTACTTGTATTTTTTTCAATTAACATGTTCAAATATTATGTTTTTCCTACCATTCAAATGCTATGGTATTTACAACAAATTTAAAAGATCTAAACTTTGCAAATTTTCACTTTCTAGAATTTAAAATCTAATAAGAATAAATGCGTTACAAATAATCAATTGAGTTTAAATTTTGTAATTTTTTTATTTGTCTCCATTCTCATAGTGCAATTGGAAAAGATTTATATGATTTTAGTCTACAAACATATTTCTTAAGAAAAGGTAAATGCAGTGGACACTAATAAAAAGTTTTCCCATTCCCCTCTATAGATATATGCTTGAGCAAACATTGAAATTTGTGATTGCTATTTATAATATTGATCCACTAAATTTTATTTTACACAATTAAGACCATTACTTGTATTTTTTATCAATTAATATGTTCAGATATTATATTTTTGTTACCATTCAAATGCAATGGCATTTACAATAAATTTAAAAGAGCAAAACATTGCAAATTTTCACTTTTTACAATTTAATGTCTTATAAGGATAAATGCGTTACTAATATTCCAATTGAATTTAAATTTTGTAATTTTTTTATTTGTCACACCTTTCCCATAGTGCAATTAGAAATGATTTATAAGATTTTAGTCTACAAACATATTTCTTAAGAAAAAGTAAATGCAGTGGACACTAATAAAAAGTTTCCAACTCCCCTCTACTTATATATGCTTGACCCTACATTGAAATTTGTGATTGCTATTTATAATATTCATCCACTAAATTGTATTTGATATAATTAAGTCCATTATTTGTAAATTTTTTTCAATTAACATGTTCAAATATTATGTTTTTCTTACCATTCAATTGCAATGGCATTTACAATAAATTTAAAACATCAAAACTTTGCAAATTTTCACTCTTTAGAATTTAAAGTCTTATAAGGATAAATGTGTTACTAATAATAAATTCAATTTAAAATTTGTGATTTTTTTATTTGTCTCCTTTGCCATACTGCAATTGGAAATGATTTATATGAGTTTAGTTTACAAACATATTTCTTAAGAAAAAGTAAATGCAGTAGACACCAATAAAATGTTTTCCCATTCCCCTCTATAGATATATGTTGGACCCAACATTGAAATTTGTTATTGCTATTTATAATATTCATCCACTAAATTGTATTTTGTACAATTAACCCCATTATTTGTAATTTTTTTCAATTAACATGTTCAAATATTATGTTTTTCCTACCATTCAATTGCAATGTCATTTACAATAAATTTAAAAGATCAAAACCTTGCCAATTTTCTCTTTTTAGAATTTAATGTCTTATAAGGATAGATGTGTTACTAATAATCAATTGAATTTAAATTTTATAATTGCTTTATTTGTCTCCTTTGCCATAGTGCAATTAGAAATGATTTATATGATTTTAGTCAACAAATATATTTCTTAGGAAAATGTAAATGCAATGGACACTAATAAAAAGTTTTCCCATTCCCCTTTACAGATATATGCTTCACCCAACATTGAAATTTGTGACTGCTATTTATAATAATTATCCATTAAATTGTATTTTATACAATTAGGCCCATTACTTGTATTTTTTTCTTCAATTAACATGTTCAAATATTATGTTTTACTTATCATTTTAAATGCAATGGCATTTAAAATAAATTTAAAAGATCAAAACTTTATAAATTTTCACCTTTTAGAATTTAAAGTCTTATATAGATAAATGTGTTACTAATAATCCAATTGAATTTAAATTTTATAATTTTTTAATTTGTCTCCTTTGCCACAGTGCAATTAAAAATGATTTATATGATTTTAGTCTACAAACATATTTTTTAAGAAAAAGTAAATGCAGTGGACACTAATAAAAAGTTTTTCCATTCCCCTCTACTTATATATGCTTGACCCAACATTCTAATTTGTGATTGCTATTTATAATATTCATCCAATAAATTCTATTTTATATAATTAAGTCCATTACTTGTATTTTTTTCAATTAACATGTTCAAATATTATGTTTTTCTTACCATTCAATTGCAATGGCATTTACAATAAATTTAAAACATCAAAACTTTGCAAATTTTCACTCTTTAGAATTTAAAATCTAATAAGAATAAATGCGTTTCAAATAATCAATTGAGTTTAATTTTTGTAATTTTTTTATTTGTCTCCATTCTCATAGTGCAATTGGAAATGATTTATATGAGTTTAGTTTACAAACATATTTCTTAAGAAAAAGTAAATGCAGTAGAGACCAATAAAATGTTTTCCCATTCACCTCTACAGATATATGCTGGACCCAACATTGAAATTTGTTATTGCTATGTATAATATTCATCCACTAAATTGTATTTTGTACAATTAACCCCATTATTTGGAATTTTTTTCAATTAACATGTTCAAATATTATGTTCTTCCTACCATTCAATTGCAATGTCATTTACAATAAATTTAAAAGATCAAAACCTTGCCAATTTTCTCTTTTTAGAATTTAATGTCTTATAAGGATAGATGTGTTACTAATAATCAATTGAATTTAAATTTTATAATTGCTTTATTTGTCTCCTTTGCCATAGTGCAATTAGAAATGATTTATATGATTTTAGTCGACAAATATATTTCTTAGGAAAATGTAAATGCAATGGACACTAATAAAAAGTTTTCCCATTCCCCTTTACAGATATATGCTTCACCCAACATTGAAATTTGTGACTGCTATTTATAATAATTATCCATTAAATTGTATTTTATACAATTAGGCCCATTACTTGTATTTTTTTCTTCAATTAACATGTTCAAATATTATGTTTTACTTATCATTTTAAATGCAATGGCATTTAAAATAAATTTAAAAGATCAAAACTTTATAAATTTTCACCTTTTAGAATTTAAAGTCTTATATAGATAAATGTGTTACTAATAATCCAATTGAATTTAAATTTTATAATTTTTTAATTTGTCTCCTTTGCCACAGTGCAATTAAAAATGATTTATATGATTTTAGTCTACAAACATATTTTTTAAGAAAAAGTAAATGCAGTGGACACTAATAAAAAGTTTTTCCATTCCCCTCTACTTATATATGCTTGACCCAACATTCTAATTTGTGATTGCTATTTATAATATTCATCCAATAAATTCTATTTTATATAATTAAGTCCATTACTTGTATTTTTTTCAATTAACATGTTCAAATATTATGTTTTTCTTACCATTCAATTGCAATGGCATTTACAATAAATTTAAAACATCAAAACTTTGCAAATTTTCACTCTTTAGAATTTAAAATCTAATAAGAATAAATGCGTTACAAATAATCAATTGAGTTTAATTTTTGTAATTTTTTTATTTGTCTCCATTCTCATAGTGCAATTGGAAATGATTTATATGAGTTTAGTTTACAAACATATTTCTTAAGAAAAAGTAAATGCAGTAGACACCAATAAAATGTTTTCCCATTCACCTCTACAGATATATGCTGGACCCAACATTGAAATTTGTTATTGCTATTTATAATATTCATCCACTAAATTGTATTTTGTACAATTAACCCCTTTATTTGTAATTTTTTTCAATTAACATGTTCAAATATTATGTTTTACCTACCATTCAATTGCAATGTCATTTACAATAAATTTAAAAGATCAAAACCTTGCCAATTTTCTCTTTTTAGAATTTAATGTCTTATAAGGATAGATGTGTTACTAATAATCAATTGAATTTAAATTTTATAATTGCTTTATTTGTCTCCTTTGCCATAGTGTAATTAGAAATGATTTATATGATTTTAGTCGACAAATATATGTCTTGGGAAAATGTAAATGCAATGGACACTAATAAAAAGTTTTCCCATTCCCCTTTACAGATATATGCTTCACCCAACATTGAAATTTGTGACTGCTATTTATAATATTTATCCATTAAATTGTATTTTATACAATTAGACCCATTACTTGTATTTTTTTCTTCAATTAACATATTCAAATATTATGTTTTACTTACCATTTTAAATGCAATGGCATTGAAAATAAATTTAAAAGATCAAAACTTTATAAATTTTCACTTTTTAGAATTTAAAGTCTTATATAGATAAATGTGTTACTAATAATCCAATTGAATTTAAATTTTATAATTTTTTAATTTGTCTCCATTGCCACAGTGCAATTAGAAATGATTTATATGATTTTAGTCTACAAACATATTTTTTAAGAAAAAGTAAATGCAGTGGACACTAATAAAAAGTTTTTCCATTCCCCTCTACTTATATATGCTTGACCCAACATTCTAATTTGTGATTGCTATTTATAATATTCATCCAATAAATTCTATTTTATATAATTAAGTCCATTACTTGTATTTTTTTCAATTAACATGTTCAAATATTATGTTTTTCTTACCATTCAATTGCAATGGCATTTACAATAAATTTAAAACATCAAAACTTTGCAAATTTTCACTCTTTAGAATTTAAAATCTAATAAGAATAAATGCGTTACAAATAATCAATTGAGTTTAATTTTTGTAATTTTTTTATTTGTCTCCATTCTCATAGTGCAATTGGAAATGATTTATATGAGTTTAGTTTACAAACATATTTCTTAAGAAAAAGTAAATGCAGTAGACACCAATAAAATGTTTTCCCATTCACCTCTACAGATATATGCTGGACCCAACATTGAAATTTGTTATTGCTATTTATAATATTCATCCACTAAATTGTATTTTGTACAATTAACCCCTTTATTTGTAATTTTTTTCAATTAACATGTTCAAATATTATGTTTTACCTACCATTCAATTGCAATGTCATTTACAATAAATTTAAAAGATCAAAACCTTGCCAATTTTCTCTTTTTAGAATTTAATGTCTTATAAGGATAGATGTGTTACTAATAATCAATTGAATTTAAATTTTATAATTGCTTTATTTGTCTCCTTTGCCATAGTGTAATTAGAAATGATTTATATGATTTTAGTCGACAAATATATGTCTTGGGAAAATGTAAATGCAATGGACACTAATAAAAAGTTTTCCCATTCCCCTTTACAGATATATGCTTCACCCAACATTGAAATTTGTGACTGCTATTTATAATATTTATCCATTAAATTGTATTTTATACAATTAGACCCATTACTTGTATTTTTTCTTCAATTAACATATTCAAATATTATGTTTTACTTACCATTTTAAATGCAATGGCATTGAAAATAAATTTAAAAGATCAAAACTTTATAAATTTTCACTTTTTAGAATTTAAAGTCTTATATAGATAAATGTGTTACTAATAATCCAATTGAATTTAAATTTTATAATTTTTTAATTTGTCTCCATTGCCACAGTGCAATTAGAAATGATTTATATGATTTTAGTCTACAAACATATTTTTTAAGAAAAAGTAAATGCAGTGGACACTAATAAAAAGTTTTTCCATTCCCCTCTACTTATATATGCTTGACCCAACATTCTAATTTGTGATTGCTATTTATAATATTCATCCAATAAATTCTATTTTATATAATTAAGTCCATTACTTGTATTTTTTTCAATTAACATGTTCAAATATTATGTTTTTCTTACCATTCAAATGCTATGGTATTTACAACAAATTTAAAAGATCTAAACTTTGCAAATTTTCACTTTCTAGAATTTAAAATCTAATAAGAATAAATGCGTTACAAATAATCAATTGAGTTTAAATTTTGTAATTTTTTTATTTGTCTCACTTGCAATGATGCAATTGGAAATGATTTATATGATTGTAGTTTACAAACATATTTTTAAGAAAAAGTGAATGCAGTGGAAACTAATAAAAAGTTTTCTCATGCCCCTCTACATATATATGCTTGACCCTACATAGAAATTTGTGATTGCTATTTATAATATTCATCCACTAAATTGTATCTTATACAATTAGGTTCATTACTTGTATTTTTTTTTCGATTAACAAGTTCAAATTTTATGTTTTTCTTACCATTCAAATGCCACGACATTTAAAATAAATTTAAAAGATCAAAACATTGCAAATTTTCACTTTTAAGAATTTAAAGTCTTATAAGGATAAATGCGTTACTGATAATCAATTGAATTTAAATTTTGCAATTTTTTAATTTGTCTCCCTTGCCATGTTGCAATTAGAAATGATTTATGTGATTTTAGTCGACAAACATATTTCTTAAGAAAATGTAAATGCAGTGGACACTAATAAAAAGCTTTCCCAGTCCCCTCTACAGATATATGCCAGACCCAACAATGAAATTTGTGATTGCTATTTATAATATTCGTCAACTAAATTGCATTTTATACAATTAGATCCATTACTTGCATTATTTTTGAATTAACATGTCCAAATATTACGTTTTTATTACTATTCAAATGCAATGGCATTTACAATAAATTTAAAAGATCAAAATTTTGCAAATTTTCACTTTTAAGAATTTAAAATCTTATAAGGATAAATGTATTACTAATAATAAATTCATTTTAAAATTTGTAATTTTTTTATTTGTCTCCCTTGCCATAGTGTAATTAGAAATGATTTATATGAGTTTAATTTACAAACATATTTCTTAAGAAAAAGTAAATGCAGTGAACACTAATAAAAAGTTTTCTCATTCCCCTCTACTTATATATGCTTGACCCAACATTCGAATTTGTGATTGTTATTTATAATATTCATCCACTAAATTGTATTTTATTTAATTAAGTCCATTACTTGTATTTTTTTTTCAATTATCTTGTTCAAATATTATATTTTTCTTACCATTCAATTACTATGGTATTTACAACAAATTTAAAAGATCTAAACTTTGCAAATTTTCACTTTTAGAATTTAAAATCTAATAAGAATTAATGCGTTACAAATAATCAATTAAATTTAAATTTTGTAATTTTTTTATTTTTCTCTATTGTCATAATGCAATTTGAAATGATTTATATGATTTTAGTCTACAAACATATTTCTTAAGAAAAGGTAAATGCAGTGGACACTAATAAAAAGTTTTCTCATTCCCCTCTACAATTATATGCTTGACCAAACATTGAAATTTGTGATTGCTATTTATAATATTCATCCACTAATCTTTATTTTACACAATTAAGACCATTACTTGTATTTTTGTTCAATTAATATGTTCAAATATTTTGTTTTTCTTACCATTCAATTGCAATGACATTTAGAATAAATTTAAAAGATCAAAACATTGCAAATTTTCACTTTTTAGAATTTAATGTCTTATAAAGATAAATGCGTTACTAATAATCCAATTGAATTTAAATTTTGTAATTTTTTTATTTGTCTCCTTTGCCATAGTGCAATTAGAAATGATTTATATGATTTTAGTCTACAAACATATTTCTTAAGAAAAAGTAAATGCAGTGGTCAATAATAAAAAGTTTTCCCATTCCCCTCTACTTATATATGCTTGACTCAACATTGAAATTTCTGATTGCTATTTATAATATTCATCCACCAAATTGTATTTTATACCATTAAGTCCATTACTTGTATTTTTTTTGAATTAACATGTTTAAATATTATGTTTTTCTTACCATTTAAATGCAATGGCATTTACAATAAATTTAAAAGATCAAAACTTTGCAAATTTTCACTTTTTAGAATTTAAAGTCTTATAAGGATGAATGCATTACTAATAATAAATTGAATTTAAAATTTGTAATTTTTTTATATGTCTCCCTTGCCATAGTGCAATTGAAAATGATTTATATGAGTTTAGTTTGCAAACATATTTCTTAAGAAAAAGTAAATGCAGTGGACACTAATAAAAAGTTTTCTCATTCCTCTCTACAGATATATGTTTGACCCAACATTGAAATATGTGATTGCAATTTATAATATTCATACACTAAATTGTTTTTTATATAATTAAGTTCATTACTTGTATTTTTTTTCAATTAACAAGTTCAAATATTATATTTTTCTTACCGTTCAAATGCAATGGTATTTACAACAAATTTAAAAGATCTAAACTTTGCAAATTTTCACTTTTTAGAATTTAAAATGTAATAAGAATAAATGCGTTATTAATAATCAATTGAATTTAAATTTTATAATTTTTTTATTTGTCTTTATTGCCATAGTGCAATTAGAAATGATTTATGTGATTTTAGTCTACAAACATATTTCATAAGAAAAGGTAAATGCAGTGGACACTAAAAAAAAGTTTTCCCATTCCCTCTATAGATATATGCTTGACCAAACATTGAAATTTGTGATTGCTATTTATAATATTCATCCACTAAATTTTCTTTTACCCAATTAAGTCCATTACTTGTATTTTTGTTCAATTAACATGTTCAAATATTATGTTTTTCTTACCGTTCAAATGCAATGGCATTTACAACAAATTTAAAAGATCAAAACTTTGCAAATTTTCACTTTTTAGAAGTAAATGCAGTGGACACAAATAAAAACTTTTCCCATTCCCCTTTATAGACATAAGCTTGTCCCAACATTGAAATTTGTGATTGCTATTTATAATATTCATCCACTAAATTGTGTTTTATACAATTAAATCCATTATTTGTAATTGTTATCAATTAACATGTTCAAATATTATGTTTTTCTTACCATTCAAATGCAATGGCATTTACAATAAATTTAAAAGATCTAAACTTTGCAAATTTTCACTTTTTAGAATTTAAAGTCTTATAAGGATAAATGTGTTGCTAATATTCAGTTAAATTTAAATTTTGTAATTTTTTTATTTGTCTCCCTTTCCCTAGTGCAATTGGAAATGATTTATCTAATTTTAGTATAGAAACATATTTATTAAGAAAAAGTATATGCAGTGGACACTAATAAAGAGTTTTCCCATTCCCCTCTACAGATATATGCTTGACCCAACATTGAAATTTGTGATTGCAATTGATAATATTCATCCACTAAATTGTATTTTATACAATTAGGTTCATTACTTGTATTTTTTTTTTTGAATTAACATGTTCAAATATTATGTTTTTCTTAGCATTCTAATGTAATAGCATTTACAACAAATTTAAAAGATCTAAACTTTGCAAATTTTCACTTTTTAGAAGTAAATGCAGTGGACACAAATAAAAACTTTTCCCATTCCCCTCTATAGACATAAGCTTGTCCCAACATTGAAATTTGTGATTGCTATTTTATACAATTAGGTTCATTACTTGTATTTTTTTTTTGAATTAACATGTTCAAATATTATGTTTTTCTTAGCATTCTAATGTAATGGCATTTACAACAAATTTAAAAGATCTAAACTTTGCAAATTTTCACTTTTTAGAAGTAAATGCAGTGGACACAAAAAAAAACTTTTCCCATTCCCCTCTATAGACATAAGCTTGTCCCAACATTGAAATTTGTGATTGCTATTTATAATATTCATCCACTAAATTGTGTTTTATACAATTAAGTCCATTATTTGTAATTGTTATCAATTAACATGTTCAAATATTATGTTTTTCTTACTATTCAAATGCAATGACATTTACAATAAATTTAAAAGATCAAAACTTTGCAAATTTTCACTTTTTTGAATATAACAACTTATAAGGATAAATGCGTTACTAATACTTTGTTGCATTTAAACTTTGTAATTTTTTTACTTGTCTCCTTTGTCATTGTGCAATTGGAAATGATCTATATGATTTTAGTCTACAAACATATTTCTTAAGAAGAAGTAAAAATAGTGGACACTACTAAAAAGTTTTCCCATTCCCCTCTACAGATATACGTCTGACCCAATATTGAAATTTTTGATTGCAATTTATAATATTCATCCACTAAATTGTATTTTATACAATTAGGTTCATTACTTGTATTTTTTTTGAATTAACATTTTCAAATATTATGTTTTTCTTACCATTATAATGTAATGGCATTTACAACAAATTTAAAAGATCTAAACATTGCAAATTTTCACTTTTTAGAATATAACGACTTATCAGGAGAAATGTGTTACTAATACTTTGTTACATTTAAATTTTGTAATTTTTTTATTTGTCTCCTTTGTCATTGTGCAATTGGAAATGATTTATATGATTTTAGTCTACAAATATATTTCTTAAGAAGAAGTAAATGCAGTGGACACTAATAAAAAGTTTTCCCATTCCCCTCTACAGATATATGCTTGACCCAACATTGAAATTTGTGATTGCTATTTATAATATTCATCCACAAAATTGTATTTTATACAATGAAGTCCATTACTTGTATTTTTTTTCAATTAACATGTTCAAATATTACGTTTTTCTTACCATTCAAATGCAATGGCATTTCGAATAAATTTAAAAGATCAAAACATTGCAAATATTCACTTTTCAGAATTTAAAGCCTTATAAGGATATATGCGTTACTAATAATCAGTTGAATTTCAATTTTGTAATTTTTTTATTTGTCTCCATTGCCATAGTGCGATTCTAAATGATTTATATGATTTTCGTCAATAAACATATTTCTTAAGAAAAAGTAAATGCAATGGACACTACAAAAAAGTTTTCCCATTCCCCTGTACAGATATATGTTTGACCCAACATTGAAATTTGTGATTGCAATTTATAATATTCATCCACAAAATTGTATTTTATACAATGAAATCCATTACTTGTATTTTTTTTCAATTAACATGTTCAAATATTACGTTTTTCTTACCATTTAAATGCTATGGCATTTAGAATAAATTTAAAAGATCAAAACATTGCAAATATTCACCTTTCAGAATTTAAAACCTTATAAGGATATATGCGTTACTAATAATCAGTTGAATTTCAATTTTGTAATTTTTTTATTTGTCTCCATTGCCATAGTGCAATTGGAAATGATTGATATGATTTTCGTCTACAAACATATTTTTTAAGAAAAAGTAAATGCAGTGAACATTACAAAAAAGTTTTCCCATTCCCCTATACAGATATATGCTTGACCCAACATTGAAATTTGTGATTGCTATTTATAATATTCATCCACTAAATTGTATTTTATACAATGAAGTCCATTACTTGTATTATTTTTTTCAATTAACATGTTCAAATATTACGTTTTTCTTACCATTCAAATGCTATGGCATTTAGAATAAATTTAAAAGATCAAAACATTGCAAATATTCACTTTTTAGAATTTAAAGCCTTATAAGGATATATGCGTTACTAATAATCAGTTGAATTTTGATTTTGTAATTTTCTTATTTGTCTCCTTTGCCATATTGCATTTGGAGATGATTTATATGATTTTCGTCTACAAACATATTTCTTAAGAAAAAGTAAATGCAGTGGACACTGCAAAAAGGTTTTCCCATTCCCTTGTACATATATATGGTTGAGCCAACATTGAAATTTGTGATTGCTATTTATAATATGCATCGATTAAATTGTCTTTTATACAATGAAGTCCATTACTTGTACTTTTTTTCAATTAACATGTTCAAATTTTATGTTTTTCTTACCATTCAAATGCAATGGCATTTACAATAAATTTAAAAGATCAAAACTTTGCAAATTCTCACTTTTTAGAATTTAAAGTCTTATAAGGATAAATGCATTACTAATAATCAATTGAATTTAAATTTTGTAATTTTTTTATTTGTCTCCCTTGCCATAATGCAATTGGAAATGATTTATATGATTTTCATTTACAAACATATTTGTTAAGAAAAAGTAAATGCAATGGGCACTAATAAAAAGTTCTCCCATTCCCCTCTAAAGATGTATGCTTAACCCAACTTTGAAATTAGTGATTGCTATTTATAGTATTCATCCACATAATTGTAATACAATTATGTCCTTTACTTGTCTTTTATTTCAATTAACATGTTCAAATATTATGTTTTTCTTACGATTCAAATGCAATGGCATTTACAACAAATTTAAAAGATTAGAACATTGCAAATTACCACTTGTTAAAATTTAAAGCCTTATAAGGATAAATACGTCACTAATAATCAATTGAATTTAAATTTTGTAATTTTTTTCTTTGCCTCCTTCGCCATAGTGCGATTGTAAATGATTAATATGATTTTAGTTTACAAACATATTTCTTAAGAATAAGTAAATACAGTGGATACTAATAAAAAGTTTTCCCATTCTCCTCTACCAATATATGCTTGACCCAACATTGAAATTTATGACTGCTATTTATAATATTCATCCCTTAAATTGTATTTTATACAATTAGGTTCATTACTTGTATTTTTTTTCAATTAACATGTTGAAATATTATGTTTTTCTTACCATTCAAATGTTATGGCAATTATAATAAATTTAAAAGAACAAAACTTTGCAAATTTTCACTTTTTAGAATTTAAAGTCTTATAAGGATAAATGCATTACTAATAATTCAATTGAATTTAAATTTTGTAATTTTTTTATTCGTCTCCCTTGCCATAGTGCAATTGGAAATGATTTATATGATTTTAGTTTACAAACATATTTCTTAAGAAAAAGTAAATGCAGTGGACAATAATAAAATGTTTTCCCATTCCCCTCTACGGATATATACTTGACCCAACATTGAAATTTGTGATTGCTATTTATAATATTTGCCCACTAAATTTTATTTTACACAATTAAGCCCATTACTTGTATTTTTGTTGAATTAGCATGTTCAAATATTATGTTGTTCTTACCATTCAAATGCAATGGCATTTACAAAAAATTTAAAACATTAAAACATTGCAAATTTTAAGTTTTTTGAAATTAACATCTTATAAGGACAAATGCGTTACTAATAACCAATTGAATTTAAATTTTGTAATTTTTTTTTTGTCTCCTTTGCCATATTGCAATTGGAAATGATTTATATGATTTTACTTTACAAACATATTACTTAGGAAAAGGTAAATGAAGTGGACACTGATAAAAAGATTTCCTATTTCCTTTTACAGATATATGCTTGACCCAACGTTGAAATTTGTGATTGCAATTTATAATATTCATCCACTAAATTGTATTTTATACAATTAGGTTCATTCCTTGTATTTTTTTTCAATTAACATGTTCAAATACTAGGTTTTTCTTACCATTCAAATACAACGACATTTATAATAAATTTAAAAGATCAAAACTTTGCAAATTTTCACTTTTTCAAATTTAAAGTCTTATAAGGATAAATGCGTTACTAATAATCCAATTGAATTTAAATTTTGTAATTTTTTTATTTGTATCCTTTGTCATAGTGCAATTAAAAATGATTTATATGATTTTAGTCTACAAACATATTTCTTAAGAAAAAGTAAATGCAGTGGACACTAATAAAAAGTTTTCCCGTTCCCCTCTACCGATTTATGCCTAACCCAACATTGAAATTTGTGATTGCTATTTGTAATATTCATCCACTAAATTGTATTTTATACAATTAGATTCATTACTTGTATTTTTTTTGAATTAACATATTCAAATATTATGTTTTTCTTACCATTCAAAGGCAATGACATTTACAATAAATTTAAAAGATGAAAACTTTGCAAATTTTCACTTTTTAGAATTTAAAGTCTTATAATGATAAATGCATTATTGATAATAAATTCAATTTAAAATTTGTAATTTTTTTATTTGTCTCCCTTACCATAGTGCAATTGGAAATGACTTATAGGATTTTAGTTTACAAACATATTTCTTAATATAAAGTAAATGCAGTGGACACTAATAAAAAGTTTTCCTATTCTCCTCTACAGATATATCCTTGACCCAACATTGAAATTTGTGATTGCTATTTATAATATTCATCCACTAAATTGTATTTTATACAATTAAGTCCATTACTTGTATTTTTTTTTCAAATAACATGTTAAAATATTATGTTTTTCTTACCATTCAAATGCAATGGTGTTTACAATAAATTTAAAAGATCTAAACTTTGCAAATTTTCACTTTTTAGAATTTAAAGTCTTATAAGGATAAATGCGTTACTAATAATCGATTAAATTTAAATTTTGTAATTTTTTTATTTGTCTCCTTTGTCATAGCGCAATTGGAAATGATATATATGATTTTAGTCTAGAAACATATTTCTTAAGAAGCAGTAAATGCAGTTGACTTTAATAAAAAGTTGTTCCATTTCCCTCTACAGATATATATGCTTGACCTAATATTGAAATTTGTGATTGCTATTTATAATATTCATGCACTAAATTGTATTTTATAAAATTAAGTTCATTATTTGTAATTTTTTTCAATTAACATGTTGAAATATTATAGTTTTCTCATCGTTCAAATGCAATGGCATTTACAATAAATTTAAAACATCAAAACATTACAACTTTTCACTTTTTTGAATTTAACGTCATATAAGGACAAATGAGTTACTAAAAATGAATTGAATTTAAATTTTGAAATTTTTTTTGTCTCCTTTGCCATATTGCAATTGGAAATGATTTATGTCATTTAAGCTTACAAACATATTTCTGAAGAAAAAGTAAATGAAGTGGATGCTAATACAAAGTTTTCCCATTCCCCTTTACAGATATATGTTTGACCCAACATTGAAATCTGTGATTGCAATTTATAATATTCATCCACTAACTTGTGTTTTATACAATTAAGTCAATTATTTGTAATTTTTTTCAATTAACATGTTCAAATATTATGTTTTCTCATCGTTCAAATGCAATGGCATTTACAATAAATTTAAAACATCAAAACATTACAACTTTTCACTTTTTTGAATTTAACGTCATATAAGGACAAATGAGTTACTAAAAATGAATTGAATTTAAATTTTGAAATTTTTTTTGTCTCCTTTGCCATATTGCAATTGGAAATGATTTATGTCATTTAAGCTTACAAACATATTTCTGAAGAAAAAGTAAATGAAGTGGACGCTAATACAAAGTTTTCCCATTCCCCTTTACAGATATATGTTTGACCCAACATTGAAATCTGTGATTGCAATTTATAATATTCATCCACTAAATTGTGTTTTATACAATTAAGTCAATTATTTGTAATTTTTTTCAATTAACATGTTCAAATATTATGTTTTTCTTACCATTCAAATGCAATGGCATTTACAATAAATTTAAATGATGAAAACTTTGCAAATTTTTACTTTTTAGAATTTAAAGTCTTACAAGGATAAATGCGTTACTAATATTCAGTTGCATTTAAATTTTGTAATTTTTTTATTTCTCTCCTTTGCCATAGTGCAATTGGAAATGATTTATATGATTTTAGGATAGAAACATATTTCTTATGAAAAGGTAACTGCAGTGGACACTAATAAAAAGTTTTCCCATTCCCCTCTACTTATATATGCTTGTCCCAACGTTGACATTTGTGATTGCTATTTATAATATTCATCTACTAAATTGTATTTTATACAATTAGGTCCATTACTTGTATTTTTTTTTCAAGTAACATGTTCAAATTTTATGTTTTTCTTACCATTCAAATGCAATGGCATTTATAATAAATTTAAAAGATCAAAACTTTTTTGCAAATTTTCACTTTTTAGAATTTAAAGTCTTACAAGGATAAATGCATTACTAATATTTAGTTGCATTTAAATTTTGTAATTCTTTTATTTCTCTCCTTTGCCATAGTGCAATTCGAAATGATTTATATGATTTTAGTCTACAAACATATTTCTTATGAAAAGGTAACTGTAGTGGACACTAATAAAAAGTTTACCCATTCCCCTATACTTATATATGCTTGACCCAACATTGACATTTATGATTGCTATTTATAATATTCATCCACTAAATTGTATTTTATACAATTAAGTCCTTTACTTGTATTTTTTTTTAGTTCACATGTTCAAATTTTATGTTTTTCTTACCATTCCAATGCAATGACATTTACAATAAATTTAAAAGATCAAAACTTTGCAAATTCTCACTTTTTAGAATTTAAAGTCTTATAAGGATAAATACATTACTAATAATAAATTCAATTTAAATTTTGTAATTTTCTTATTTGTCTCCCTTGCTAGTGCAATTGGAAATGATTTATATGATTTTAGTTCACAAACATATTTCTTAAGAAAAAGTAAATGCAGTGAACACTAATAAAAAGTTTTCCCATTCCCCTCAACAGATATATTCTTGTCCCAACATTGAAATTTATGATTGGTATTTATAATATTCATCCACAAAATTGTATATTATACAATTAAGTTCATTACTTGTATTTTTTTTCAACTAACATGTTCAAATATTATGTTTTTCTTACCATTCAAATGGAATGACATTTATAATAAATTTAAAAGATCAAAACTTTGCAAATTTTCACTTTTTAGAATTTAAAGTCTTATAAGGATAAATACGTTACTAATAATCCAATTGAATTTAAAATTTGTAATTTTTTTATTTGTCTCCTTTGCCATAGTGCAATTGGAAATGATTTATATGATTTTGTACAGAAACATATTTCTTATGAAAAACTAAATGTAGTAGACACTAATAAAAAGTTTTCCCATTCCCCTCTACTTATATATACTTGACCCAACATTTAAATTTGTGATTGCTATTTAAAATACTCATCCACTATATTGTAGTTTATACAATTTGTTTCATTACTTGTATTTTTTTTTCAATTAACATGTTTAAATATTATGATTTTCTTACCATTCAAATGCAATTGCATTTTTTTTACCATTCAAATGGAATGACATTTATAATAAATTTAAAAGATCAAAACTTTGCAAATTTTCACTTTTTAGAATTTAAAGTCTTATAAGGATAAATACGTTACTAATAATCCAATTGAATTTAAAATTTGTAATTTTTTTATTTGTCTCCTTTGCCATAGTGCAATTGGAAATGATTTATATGATTTTGTACAGAAACATATTTCTTATGAAAAACTAAATGTAGTAGACACTAATAAAAAGTTTTCCCATTCCCCTCTACTTATATATACTTGACCCAACATTTAAATTTGTGATTGCTATTTAAAATACTCATCCACTATATTGTATTTTATACAATTTGTTTCATTACTTGTATTTTTTTTTCAATTAACATGTTTAAATATTATGATTTTCTTACCATTCAAATGCAATTGCATTTACAATAAATTTAAAAGATCAAAACTTTGCAAATTTTCACTTTTTAGAATTTAAAGTCTTACAAGGATAAATGCGTTACTAATACTTAGTTGCATTTAAAGTTTGTAATTTTTTTATTTGTCTCCTTTGCTATAGTGCAATTGGATATGATTTAT
This sequence comes from Bruguiera gymnorhiza, assembly GCA_020883675.1. Lineage (NCBI taxonomy): Eukaryota > Viridiplantae > Streptophyta > Magnoliopsida > Malpighiales > Rhizophoraceae > Bruguiera > Bruguiera gymnorhiza. The sequence continues at coordinate 154,441 of JAIRCJ010000270.1, forward strand.
ATGATTTTGGTATAGAAACATATTTCTTATGAAAAAGTAAATGCAGTGGACACTAATAAAAAGTCTTCTTATTCCCCTCTACTTATATATGTTTGACCCAACATTGAAATTTGTGATTGCTATTTATAATTTTCATCTACTATAATGTATTTTATACAATTAGATTCATTGCTTGTATTTTTTTCGATTAACATGTTCAAATATGTTTTTCTTACCATTCAAATGCAATGGCATTTGCAATAAAGTTAAAAGATCAAAACTATGTAAATTTTCACTCTTTAGAATTTAAAGTCTTATAAGGATAAATGAGTTACTAATAATAAATTCAATTTAAAATTTGTAATTTTCTGATTTGTCTCCCTTGCCATAGTGCAATTGCAAATGACTTCGATGATTTTAGTTTACAAACATATTTCTTAAGAAAAAGTAAATGCATTGAACACTAATAAAAAGTTTTCCCATTCCCCTCAACGAATATATTCTTGTCCCAACATTGAAATTTGTGATTGCTATTTATAATATTCATCCACTAAATTTTATTTTACACAATTAGGTCCAGTACTTGTATCTTTGTTCAATTAAAATATTGAAATATTATATTTTTCTTACCACTTAAATGCAACGGTATTTACAATAAATTTAAAAGATCAAAACATTGTAAATTTTCACTTTTTAAAATTTAAAGACTTATAAAGATAAATGCGTTACTAATAATCAATTGAATTTAAATTTTATAATTTTTTTATTTGTCTCCTTTGTCATAGTGCAATTAGAAATAATTTATATGATTTTAGTCGACAAACATATATCTTAAGAAAAAGTAAATGCAATGGGCACTAATAAAAAGTTTTCCCATTCCCCTTTACAGATATATGCCTGACCCAACATTGAAATTTGTAATTGCTATTTATAATATTCATCCATTAAATTGTATTTTATACAATTAGATTCATTACTCATATTTTTTTTGAATTAACATGTTCAAATATTATGTTTTTTTTACCATTAAAATGCAATGGCATTTACAATAAATTTAAAAGGTCAAAACTTTGCAAATTTTCACTTTTTAGAATTTAAAATCTTATAAGGATAAATGTGTTACTAATAATAAGTTCAATTTAAAATTTGAAATTTTTTTCTCTGTCTCCCTTGCGATAGTGCAATTGGAAATGATTTATATGAGTTTAGTTTACAAACATATTTCTTAGGAAAAAGTAAATGCAGTGGACACTAATAAAAAGTTTTCCCATTCCCCTCTATAGATATCTGGTTGACCCAACATTGAAATTTGTGATTGGTATTTATAATATTCATCCACTAAATTGTATTTTATACAATTAGGCTCATTACTTGTATTTTTTTCTTTTCAACTAACATATTCAAATATTATATTTTTCTTACCATTCAAATGCAATGGCATTTACAATAAATTTAAAAGCTCAAAACTTTGCAAATTTTCACTTTTTAGAATTTAAAATCTTATAAGGATAAATGCGTTACTAATAATCCAATTGAATTTAAATTTTGTAATATTTTTATTTGTCTCCTTTGCCATAATGCAATTAGAAACAATTTATATCTTTTTAGTCTATAAACTTATTTCTTAAGAAAAAGTAAATGCAGTGGACACTACTAAAAAGTTTTCTCATTCCCCTCTACTTCTATATGCTTGACCTAACATTCAAATTTGTGATTGCTATTTATAATATTCATCCACTAAATTGTACTTTGTACAATTTGGTTGATTACTTGTATACTTTTTTTCAATTAACATGTTCAAATATTATGTTTTTTTATCATTCAAATGCAATGACATTTACAACAAATTTAAAAGATCAAAACCTTGCAAATTTTCACTTTTTAGAATTTAAAGTCTTACAAGGGTAAATGCGTTACTAATACTTAGTTGTATTTAAATTTTGTAATTTTTTTATTTGTCCCCTTTGCTATAGTGCAATTGGATATGATTTATATGATTTAAGTATAGAAACGTATTTCTTATGAAAAAGTAAATGAAGTGGACATTAAAAAAAAGTTTTCCCATTCCCCTTAACTTATATACGCTTGACCCAACATTGAAATTTGTTATTGCTATTTATAATTTTCATCCACTATATTGTATTTTATACAATTAGGTTCATTACTTGTATTTTTTTTTAATTAACATGTTTAAATATTATGTTTTTCCTACCATTCAAATGCAATGACATTTGCAATAAATTTAAAAGATTAAAACTTATAAGGATAAATGTGTTACTAATAATAAATTCAATTTTAAATTTGTAATTTTCTTTTTTGTCTCTGAAGTTCCCAACTTCACCCTAGGATCTACTAGTTTGTGATACTGAGAGGGGGGGTGAATCAGTATCACCACAATTCACAATTCGCAGGAAAGTGAACAACTTCAATCTCTTCTTAAAAGCGAACTCTTTCTCAGATTCGACTAAGGTAGATCTATTGCTACCTACTAATCACAATAGTCCCCAAAGTCACCTTTCAGACACCTTGCCTAATAGACAATTCGGATGTTCTTGTTTAGGTCTTCGTTAGGTTATGGGTTGGCTGATACTTTAGCTGCGTTCACAACTCAATTCAAAACACAGAACGTAAAGCAAATTAAGGACACACGAGATTTACGTGGTTCCGTCAACGTGACGTACATCCACGGTGGTAGGGACTCTCCCTTACCGAGACTATCCACTATACTTGAGAATTATAGTTACAATGGATGTCTTAATCTTCTGCTCCTTTCACTATTGCAATTACTAAGCAAGTACAATACAAAGAGTGTCACTTACTGTGTCTACTCTTCTTCTAACTTGTCTTGCCTCTGTTGAATTGAAAGGCTGCTCCACTGCCGCTTAGAAGTTCACCGCAACGCTCTCTAACCTCTCTTGAAGAAATCTAGAAATACGTTGAGTTCTTTCTGATGCTTCGCCAAATTCCTTCTCTAGGTTGTCTCACACAGCTCCTGCTTTCACCGTCTCACGGTTTCACAGCTTGCACTCAAGCTTCTGGTCTGCCGTTTCACGTCTTACAGCCTGCCCCACGCTTCTGATCAGTCACGCTGTTGCACGTTCTGGTCTCACGCTCCTGGTCTGCTGTTTCACATCTCTTGGCCTGCCTCACACTACTGGTTTTTCTGGTTCACGTCTCTCGCCCTGCCTCACGCTTCTAGTCTGCTGTCTTCTCTTCCGGGTGGTCTCACGGATACCAGGTCTGCTGTCTTCTCTTCCAGGTGGTCTGTTTCTTATTTCTCCTCTTGCTGGTTGTGCGTTTCTGGTTTGGTTGCAGGATGTGTTTCTGGTTTGCTTGCAGGAGGCGTTTCTGGTTTGCCTGCAGGATGTGTTTCTGGTTTGCTTGCAGGACGTGTTTCTGGTTTGCTTGCAGGAGGTTGCACGTTCTGGTTTGCTCTCCCGGTGGTGACGCTTCTGGTTTGCTCTTCTGGTGGTGTTGTTTCTGATCTCTTGCCGTTCTGCTCTCTCTTCCTTTTGGCCGGTTGCTGTAGGGTTGCTGTTTATTCAATTGTGTTGGCCCCCTTCCCTAGTTTTGTCTTCCAAGGCCTTTATATACTCTCTTCCATAAAACCCTAATAGGGCTTACATGGCGGATTTACGTTCTTGCCCTTACGCGGCAGATTTACTTTCTTGCCCTTCCATGTGACTTTACTGCCCTTCCATATGACTTTACTCTCTTGCACACTTAACCCTAGTTGACAACAATTACAACCCATACAAGGCTGTGGGAACAACAGTCTCCCTTGCCATAGTGCAATTGGAAATCATTTATATGATTTTAATTTACAAGCATATTTCTTAAGAAAAAGTAAATGCAATGAACACTAATAAAAAGTTTTCCCATTCCACTTAACAGATATATGCTTGTCCCAACATTGGAATTTGTGATTACTATTTATAATATTCATCCACTAAATTGTATTTTATACAATTAGGTTCATTTCTTGTATTTTTCTTCAATTAACATGTTCAAATATTATGTTTTTCTTACCATTCAAATGCAATTGCATTTACAACAAATTAAAAAGATCAAAACTTTGCAAATTTTCACTTTTTAGAATTTAAAGTCTTATAAGGATAAATGCATTACTAATAATCAATTGAATTTAAATTTTGTAATTTTTTAATTTGTCTCCTTTGCCATAGTGCAATTAGAAATAATTTATATGATTTTAGTCGACAAACATATTTCTTAAGAAAATGTAAATGCAGTGGACACTAATAAAAAGTTTTCCCAGTCCCTTCTACAGATATATGCCTGACCCAACATTGAAATTTGGGATTGCTATTTACAATATTCATCCACTAAATTGTATTTTATACAATTAGATCCATTACTTGCTCTTTTTTTTTTTAATTAACATGTTCAATTATTATGTTTTTCTTATCATTCAAATGCAATGACATTTACAATAAATTTAAATGATCAAAACTTTGCAAATTTTCACTTTTTAGAATTTAAAGTCTTATAAGGATAAATGCGTTACTAATCATAAATTCGATTTAAAATTTGTAATTTTTTTATATGTCTCCCTTGTCATAGTGCAATTGGAAATGATTTATATGAGTTTAGTTTACAAACATATTTCTTAGGAAAAAGTAAATGCAGTGGACACTAATAAAAAGTTTTCCCATTCCCCTCTATAGATATCTGGTTGACCCAACATTGAAATTTGTGATTGGTATTTATAATATTCATCCACTAAGTTGTATTTTATACAATTAGGTTCATTACTTGTATTTGTTTTTAACTAACATGTTCAAATATTATGTTTTTCTTACCATTCAAATGCAATGGCGTTTAAAATAAATTTAAAAAATCAAAACATTGCAAATTTCACTTTTTAGAATTTAAATTCTTATAAGGATAAATGTGTTAGTAATAATCCAATTGAATTTAAATTTTGTAATTTTTTTATTTGTCCCCCTTGCCATAGTGCAATTAGAAATGTTTTATATGATTTTAGTCTACAAACATATTTCTTAAGAAAGAGTAAATGAAGTGGACACTAATGAAAAGTTTTCCCATTCCCCTCTATAGATTTATTCTTGTCCTAACATTGAAATTTGTGATTGCTATTTATTATATTCATCCACTAAATTGTATTTTATATAATTAAGTCCTTTACTTGTTTTTATTTTTTCAATTAACATGTTCAAATACTATGTTTTTCTTACCATTCAAATGCAATGGTATTTAGAACAAATTTAAAAGATCTAAACTTTGCAAATTTTCACTTTTTAGAATTTAAAATCTAATAAGAATAAATGTGTTACTAATAATCAATTGAATTTAAATTTTGTAATTTTTTATTTGTCTCCATTGTCATAGTGCAATTGGAAATGATTTATATGATTTTAGTCTACAAACATATTTCTTAAGAAAAGGTAAATGCAGTGGACCCTATAAAAAGTTTTCCCATTCCCCTCTACAGATATATGCTTGACCAAACATTGAAATTTGTGATTGCTATCTATAATATTCATCCATTAAATTTTATTTTACATAATTAAGACCATTACTTGTATTTTTGTTCAATCAACATGTTCAAATATTAGGTTTTTCTTACCACTCAAATGCAATGACATTTACAATAAATTTAAAAGATCAAAACTTTGCAAATTTTCACACTTTAGAATTTAAGGTCTTATAAGGATAAATGCGTTACTAATAATCCAAATGAATTTCAATTTTGTAATTTTTTTATTTGTCTCCTTTTCCATAGTGCAATTAGAAATGATTTATATGATTTTAGTCTACAATCATATTTTTTAAAAAAAAGTAAATGCAAAGGACACTAATAGAAAGTTTTCCCATTCCCCTCTACTTATATATGCTTGACCCAACATTGAAATTTGTGATTGCTATTAATAATATTTATCTACTAAGTTGTATTTTATACAATTAGGTTCATTACTTATATCTTTTTTCAATTAACATGTTCAAATATTATCTTTTTCTTACCATTCAATTTCAATGGCATTTACAATAAATTTAAAAGATTAAAACTTTGCAAATTTTCACTCTTTAGAATTTAAAGTCTTATAAGGATAAATGCGTTACTAATAATAAAATCAATTTTAAATTTGTAATTTTCTTTTTGTCTCCCTTGCCATAGTGCAATTGGAAATGATTTATATGATTTTAGTTCACAAGCATATTTCTTAAGAAAAAGTAAATGCAATGAACACTAATAAAAAGTTTTCCCATTCCCCTCAATAGATATATGCTTGTCCCAACATTGGAATTTGTGATTGCTATTTATAATATTCATCCACTAAATTGTATTTTATACAATTAAGTCCATTACCCGCATTTTTTTCAATTCACATGTTCAAATATTATGTTTTTCTTACCATTTAATTGCAATGGCATTTACAATAAATTTAAAAGATCAAAACTTTGCAAATTCTCACTCTTTAGAATTTAAAGTCTTATAAGGATAAATGCATTACTAATAATAAATTCAGTTTAAATTTGTAATTTTTTTATTTGTCTCCCTTCCTATAGAGCAATTGGAAATGATTTATATGAGTTTAGTTTACCAACATATTTCTTAAGAAAAAGTAAATGTAGTGGACACCAACAAAAAGTTTTCGCATTGACCTCTACGGATATATGCTTGACCCAATATTGAAATTTGTGATTGCTATTTATAATATTCATCCACTAAATTGTATTTTATACAATTAAGTCCATTATTTGTAATTTGTTTCAATTAACATGTTCAAATATTATGTTTTTTTTACCATTCAAATGCAATGGCATATAAAATAAATTGATAAGATCAAAACTTTGCAAATTTTCACTTTTTAGAATTTAAAGTCTTATAAGGATTAATGTGTTACTAATAATGCAATTGAATTTTAATTTTGTAATTTTTTAATTTGTCTCGTTTGCCATAGTGCAATTTGAAATGATTTATATGATTTTCGTCTACAAACATATTTCTTAAGTAAAAATAATGCAGTGGACACTAATAAAAAGTTTTCCCATTCCCCTCTACTTATATATGCTTGACCCAACATTCAAATTTGTGATTGCTATTTATAATATTCATCCACTAAGTTGTATTTTATATAATTAAGTCCATTACTTGTATTTTTTTTTCAATTAACATGTTCAAATATTTTGTTTTTCTTACCATTCAAATGCAATGGCATTTACAAGAAATTTAAAAGATCAAAACATTGCAAATATTCACTTTTCAAAATTTAAAGCCTTATAAGAATATATGCGTTACTAATAATCAGTTGAATTTCAATTTTGTAATTTTTTTATTTGTCTCCATTGCCATAGTGCGATTGGAAATGATTGATATGATTTTCGTCTACAAACATATTTGTTAAGAAAAAGTAAAAGCAGTGGACACTAATAAAAAGTTTTCCCATTCCCCTTTACTTATATATGCTTGACCCAACATTCAAATTTGTGATTGCTATTTATAATATTCATCCACTAAATTGTATTTTATATAATTAAGTCCATTACTTGTATTTTTTTTCAATTAACATGTTCAAATATTTTGTTTTTCTTACCATTCAAATGCAATGGCATTTACAAGAAATTTAAAAGATCAAAACATTGCAAATATTCACTTTTCAAAATTTAAAGCCTTATAAGGATATATGCGTTACTAATAATCAGTTGAATTTCAATTTTGTAATTTTTTTATTTGTCTCCATTGCCATAGTGCGATTGGAAATGATTGATATGATTTTCGTCTACAAACATATTTGTTAAGAAAAAGTAAAAGCAGTGGACACTAATAAAAAGTTTTCCCATTCCCCTTTACTTATATATGCTTGACCCAACATTCAAATTTGTGATTGCTATTTATAATATTCATCTACTAAATTGTATTTTATACAATTAGGTTCATTACTTGTATCTTTTTTCAATTAACATGTTCAAATATTACGTTTTTCTTACCATTCAAATGCAATGGCATTTAAAATAAATTTAAAAGATGAAAACTTTGCAAATTTTCACTTTTTAGAATTTAAAGTCTTATAAGGATAAATGCATTACTAATAATCAATTGAACTTAAATTTTGTAATTTTTTTATTTGTCTCCCTTGCCATAATGCAATTGGAAATGATTTATATGATTTTTGTCGACAAACATATTTCTTAGGAAAATGTAATTGCAGTGGACATTAATAAAAGTTTTCCCATTCCCCTTTACAGATATATGCTTCACCCAATATTGAATTTTGTGGTTGCTATTTATAATATCTATTCACTAAATTGTACTTTATACAATTAGGCCCATTACTTATATTTTTTTTTTCAATTAACATGTTCAAATATTATGTTTTACTTACCATTCAAATACAATGGCATTTAAAATAAATTTAAAAGATCAAAACTTTGCAAATTTTCACTTTTTAGAATTTAAAGTCATATAAGGATAAATGCGTTACTAATAATCCAATTGAATTTAAATTTTGTAATTTTTTACTTTATTTCTTTTGTCATAGTGCAATTCGAAATAATTTATATAATTTTAGTCTACAAACATATTTCCTAAGAAAAAGTAAATGTAGTGGACACTAATAAAAAGTTTTCCCATTCCTCTCTACTTATATAAGCTTGACCCAACATTCAAAATTATGATTGTTATTTATAATATTCAACCACTAAATTGTATTTTATTTAATTAAGTCCATTACTTGTATTTTTTTTCGATAACATGTTCAAATATTATGTTTTTCGTACCATTCAAAAACTATGGTATTTACAACAAATTTAAAAGATCTAAACTTTGCAAATTTTCACTTTTTAGAATTTAAAATCTAATAAGAATAAATGCGTTACAAATAATCAATTGAATTTAAATTTTGTAATTTTTTTATTTGTCTCCATTGTCATAGTGCAATTGGAAATAATTTATATGATTTTAGTCTACAAACATATTTCTTAAGAAAAGGTAAATGTAGTGGACACTAATAAAAAGTTTTCCCATTCCCCTCTCAGATATATGCTTGACGAAACATTGAAATTTGTGATTGTTATTTATAATATTCATGCACTAAATTTTATTTTACACAATTAAGACCATTACTTGTATTTTTGTTCAATTAACATGTTTAAATATTATGTTTTTCTTACCATTCAAATGCAATGGCATTTACAATAAATTTAAAAGATCAAAACTTTGCAAATTTTCACTTTTTAGAATTTAATGTCTTATAAGGATAAATGCGGTACTAATAATCCAATTGAATTTCAATTTTGTAATTTTTTATTTGTCTCCTTTCCCATAGTGAAATTAGAAATGATTTATATGATTTTAGTCTACAAACATATTTCTTAAGAAAAACTAAATGCAGTGGACACAAACAAAAAATTTTACCATTCCCGTTTATAGATTTATGCTTGACCCAACATTAAAATTTGTGATTGCTATTTATAATATTCATCCACTAAATTGTATTTTATACAATTAATTCCATTATTTGTAATTTGTTTCAATTAACATGTTCAAATATTATGTTTTTCTTGCCATTTAAATGCAATGGCATTTAAAATAAATTTAAAAGATGAAAACTTCGCAAATTTGCACTTTTTAGAATTTAAAGTCTTATAAGGATAAATGCATTACTAATAATCAATTGAATTTAAATTTTTCAATTTTTTAATTTGTCTGCTTTGCAATAGTGCAATTAGAAATGATTTATATGATTTTAGTGTACAAACATATTTCTTGAGAAAAAGTAAATGCAGTGGACCCTAAAAAAAAGTTTTCCCATTTCCCTCTACAGATATATGCTTGACCCAACATTGAAATTTGTGATTGCTATTTATAATATTCATCTACTACATTGTATTTTATACAATTAAGACCATTATTTGTAATTTTTTTCAATTAACATGTTCAAATATTATGTTTTTCCTACCATTCAATTGCAATGTCATTTACAATAAACTTAAAAGATTAAAACTTTGCCAATTTTCTCTTTTTAAAATTTAAAGTCTTATAAGGATAAATGCGTTACTAATAATCCAATTGAATTTAAATTTTGTAACATTTTATTTGCCTCCTTTGCCATTGTACAATTAGAAATGATTTATATGATTTTAATCTACAAACATATTTCATAAGAAAAAGTAATTGTAGTGGAGAAGAATAAAAAATTTTACCATTCTCGCTTACAGATTTATGCTTGACCCAACATTGAAATTTGTGATTGCTATTTATAATATTCATCCCCTAAATTGTATTTTATACAATTAATTCCATTATTTGTAATTTGTTTCAATTAACATGTTCAAATATTATGTTTTTCTTACCATTCAAATGCAATGGCATTTAAAATAAATTTAAAAGATGAAAACTTTGCATTTAAAATAATCCAATTGAATTTAAATTTTGTAATTTTTTTATTTGTCTCCTTTGCCATAGTGCAATTAGAAATGATTTATATGATTTTAGTCTACAAACATATTTCTTAAGAAAAGTAAATGCAGTGGATACTAATAAAAAGTTTTCCCATTCCCCTTTACTTATAAATGCTTCACCCAACATGAAAATTTGTGATTGCTATTTATAATATTCATGCACGAAATTTTATTTTGCACAATTAAGCCCATTACTTGTTTTTTTGTCCAATTAACATGTTCAAATATTATATTTTTCTTACCATTCAAATGCAATGGCATTTAAAATAAATTTAAAAGATGAAAACTTTGCATTTAAAATAATCTAATTGAATTTAAATTTTGTAATTTTTTTATTTGTCTCCTTTGCCATAGTGCAATTAGAAATGATTTATATGATTTTAGTCTACAAACATATTTCTTAAGAAAAGTAAATGCAGTGGACACTAATAAAAAGTTTTCCCATTCCCCTCTACTTATAAATGTTTCACCCAACATGGAAATTTGTGATTGCTATTTATAATATTCATGCACGAAATTTTATTTTGCACAATTAAGCACATTACTTGTTTTTTTTGTCAAATTAACATGTTCAAATATTATATTTTTCTTACCATTCAAATGCAATTGCATTTACAATAAATTTAAAACATCAAAACATTGCAAATTTTCACTTTTTAGAATTTAAAGTCTTATAAGGATAAATGTGTTACTAATAATCCAATTGAATTTAAATTTTGTAATTCTTTTATTTGTCTCTTTTGCCATAAAGCAATTGGAAATGATTTATATGATTTTAGTATAGAAACATATTTCTTATGAAAAAGTAAATGCAGTAGATACGAATAAAAAGTTTTCCCTTTCCCCTCTACTTATATATGCTTGAACCAACATTGAAATTTGTGATTGCTATTTATATTATTCATCCACTATATTGTATTTTATACAATTAGATTCATTAGTTGTATTTTTTTCAATTAACATGTTTAAATATTATGTTTTTCTTACCATTCAAATGCAATTGCATTTACAATAAATTTAAAAGATCAAAACTTTGCAAATTTTCACTTTTTAGAATTTAAAGTCTTACACGGATAAATGCGTTACTAATACTCAATTGCATTTAAATTTTGTAATTTTTTTTATTTGTCTCTTTTGCCTTAGTGCAATTGGAAATGGTTTATATCATTTTTGTTTACAAACATATTTTTTAAGAAAAAGTAAATGTAGTGGACACGAATAAAAAGTTTTCTCATTCCCCTTTACAGATATATGCTTGATCCAACATTGAAATTTGTGATTGGTATTTATAATATTCATCCACCAAATTGTATTTTATACAATTAGACTTTAAATTCTTATAAGGATAAATGCGTTAGTAATAATCCAATTGAATTGAAATTTTGTAATTTTTTTATTCGTCTCCCTTGCCATAGTGCAATTAGAAATGATTTATATGATTTTAGTTTACAAACATATTTCTTAAGAAAAAGTAAATGAAGTGGGCACTAATAAAAAGTTTTCCCATTCCCCTCTATAGATATATTCTCATCCCAACATTGAAATTTGTGATTGCTATTTATAATATTCATCCACTAAATTGTATTTTATATAATTAAGTCCATTACTTGTATTTTTTTTCAATTAACATGTTCAAATATTATGTTTTTCTTACCATTCAAATGCAATGGCATTTATAATAAATTTTGAAGTTCCCAACTTCACCCTAGGATCTACTAGTTTGTGATACTGAGAGGGGGGGTGAATCAATATCACCACAATTCGCAATTCGCAGGTAAGTGAACAACTTCAATCTATTCTTAAAAGCGAACTCTTTCTCAGATTTGACTAAGGTAGATCTATTGCTACCTACTAATCACAATAGTCCCCAAAGTCACCTTTCACTTTTTCAAAATTAACATCTTATAAGGACAAATGCGTTACAAATAATCAATTGAATTTAAATTTTGTAATTTTTTTATTTGTCTCCATTGTCATAGTGCAACTAGAAATGATTTATATGATTTTAGTCTACAAACATATTTCTTAAGAAAAGGTAAATGCAGTGGACACTAATAAAAAGTTTTCCCATTCCCCTCTACAGATATATGCTTGACCAAACATTGAAATTTGTGATTGCTATTTATAATATTCATCCACTAAATTTTATTTTACGCAATTAAGACCATTACTTGTATTTTTGTTCAATTAACATGTTCAAATATTATGTTTTTCTTACCATTCAAATGCAATGGCATTTTCAATAAATTTAAAAGATCAAAACTTTGCAAATATTCACTTTTTAGAATTTAAGGTCTTATAAGGATAAATGCATCACTAATAATCAAATTGAATTTAAATTTTGTAATTTTTTTATTTGTCTCCATTTACATAGTGCAATTAGAAATGATTTATATGATTTTAGTCTACAAACATATTTCTTAAGAAAAAGTAAATGTAGTGGACACTAATAAAAAGTTTTCTGATTCCCCTCTACTTCTATATGCTTGACCCAACATTGAAATTTGTGATTGCTATTTATAATATTCATCCCCTAAATTGTATTTTATAGAATTAAGTCCATTATTTCTAATTTTTTTCAATTAACTTGTTCAAATATTATGTTTTTCTTACCATTCAATTGCAATGGCATTTACAATAAATTTAAATGATCTAAACTTTGCAACTTTTCCCTTTTTAGAATCTAATGTCTTATAAGGATAAATGCGTTACTAATAACAAATTCAATTTAAAATTTGTAATTTTTCTATTTGTCTCCCTTGCCATAGTGCAATTGGAAATGATTTATAAGAGTTTAGTTTACAAACATATTTCTTAAGAAAAAGTAAATGCAGTGGATACTAATAAAAAGTTTTCCCATTCCCCTCTACAGATATATGCTTTACCAAACATTAAAATTTGTGATTGCTATTTATAATATTCATCCGCTAAATTTTGTTTTACGCAATTAAGTCCATTACTTGTCTTTTTGCTCAATTAACATGTTCAAATATTATGTTTTTCTCACCATTCAAATGCAATGGCATTTACAATAAATTGAAAAGATCAAAACTTTGCAAATTTTCACCTTTTAGAATCTAATGTCTTATAAGGATGAATGCGTTACTAATAATCCAATTAAAATTAAATATTGTAATTTTTTTATTTGTCTCCTTTGTCATAGTGCAATTAGAAACAATTTATATGATTTTAGTCTACAAACATATTTCTTAAGAAAAGGTAAATGCAGTGGACTGTAATAAAAAGTTTTCCCATTCCCCTCTACAAATATATGCTTGACCAAACATTGAAATTTGTGATTGCTATTTATGATATTCATCCACTAAATTATATTTTAGACAATTAAGTCCATTATTTATAATTTTTTTCAATTAAAATGTTCAAATATTATACTTTTCTTACCATTCAAATGCAATGACATTTAAAACAAATTAAAAAGATCAAAACTTTGCAAATTTTCACCTTTTAGAATTTAAAGTTTTATAAGGATAAATGCATTACTAATAATAAATTCAATTTAAAATTTGTAATTTTTTTATTTGTCTCCCTTGCCATAGTGCAATTGGAAATGATTTATATGAGTTTAGTTTACAAACATATTTCTTAAGAAAAAGTAAATGCAGTGGACACTAATAAAAAGTTTTCTCATTCCCCTCTACAGATATATGCTTTACCAAGCATTAAAATTTGTGATTGTCAATTTAAAATTTGCAACTTTTTTATTTGTCTCCCTTGCCATAGTGCAATTGGAAATGATTTAGGTGATTTTAGTTTACAAACATATTTCTTAAGAAAAAGTAAATGCTGTGAACTGTAATAAAAAGTTTTACCATTCCCCTCTAAAGATGTATGTTGAACCCAACATTAAAATTTGCGATTGCTATTTATAGTATTCATCCACTAATTTGTATTTTATACAATTAAGTCCATTACTTGTTTTTTATTTCAATTAACATGTTCAAATGTTATATTTTTCTTACCATTCAAATGCAATGGCATTTACAATAAATTGAAAAGATCAGAATGTTCCAAATTTCCACTTTTTAGAATTTGAAGTCTTATAAGGATATATGCGTCACTAATAATCAGTTGAATTTAAATTTTGTAATTTTTTTATTTGTCTCCTTTGCCATATTGCGATGGGAAATGATTTATATGATTTTAGTCTACAAACATATTTCTTAAGAAAAAGTAAATGCAGTGGACAATAATAAATATTTTTCCCATTCCCCTCTAAAGATGTATGCTTAACCTAACATTGAAATTTGTGATTGCTATTTATAGTATTCATCCACTAATTTGTATTTTATACAATTAAGTCCATTACTTGTTTTTTATTTCAATTAACATGTTCAAATGTTATGTTTTTGTTACCATTCAAATGCAATGGCATTTACAATAAATTTAAAAGATCAGAACATTGCAAATTTCCACTTTTTAGATTTTAAAGTCTTATAAGGATAAATACATGACAAATAATCAATTGAATTTAAATTTTGTAATTTTTTTACTTGTCTCCTTTGCCATAGTGCGATTGGAAATGATTTATATGATTTTACTCTACAAAAATATTTCTTAAGAAAAGGTAAATGCAGTGGACACTAATAAAAAGTTTTCTCATTCCCCTCTACAGATATATGCTTGACCTAATGTTGAAATATGTGATTGCTATTTATAATATTCATCCACTAACTTGTATTTTGTACAATTAGGTACATTTCTTGTATTTTTTTTCAATTAACATGTTGAAATATTATGTTTTTCTTACCATTCAAATGCTATGGCATTTACAATAAATTTAAAAGATCAAAACATTGCAAATATTCACTTTTTACAATTTAAAGCCTTATAAGGATATATGTGTTACTAATAATTAGTTGAATTTCAATTTTGTAATTTTTTTATTTGTCTTGTTTGCCATAGTGTGATTGGAAATGATTTATATGATTTTCGTCTACAAACATATTTTTTAAGAAAATGTAAATGCAGTGGACACTACAAAAAAGTTTTCCCATTCCCCTATACAAATATATGCCTAACCCAACATTGAAATTTGTGATTGCTATTTATAATATTCATCCACTAAATTGTATTTTATACAATGAAGTCCATTAGTAGTATTTATTTTCAATTAACATGTTCAAATATTACGTTTTTCTTACCATTCAAATGCAATGGCATTTAGAATAAAATTTGAAAGATCAAAACATTACAAATTTTTACTTTTTAAAATCTAAAGCCTTATAAGGATATATGTGTTACTAATCATTAGTTGAATTTCAATTTTGTAATTTTTTTATCCGTCTCCTTTTCCATAGTGCGATTGGAAATGATTTATATGATTTTAGTCTACAAACATATTTCTGAAGAAAAAGTAAATGCAATGAACACTAATTAAAAGTTTTCCCATTCCCCTCTAAAGATGTATGCTTAACCCAACTTTGAAATTTGTGATTTCTATTTATAGTATTCATCCACTAAATTGTATTTTGTACAATTAAGTCCATTACTTGCTTTTTATTTCAATTAACATGTTCAAAAGTTGCGTTTTTCTTACCATTCAAATGCAATGGCATTTAGAAAAAATTTAAAGATCAAAACATTGCAAATATTCACTTTTTAGAATTTAAAGCCTTATAAGGATATATGCGTTATTAATAATCAGCTGAATTTCAATTTTGTAATTTTTTTTATTTGTCTCCCTCGCCATAGTGCAATGGGCACTATTAAAAAGTCTTCCCATTCCCCTCTACAGATATATGCTTGACCTAATATTGAAATTTGTGATTGCTATATATAATATTCATCCACTAAATTTTATTTTATACAATTAGGTTCATTACTTGTATTCTTCTTACCATTCAAATGTAATGACATTTACAATAAATTTAAAAGATCAAAACCTTGCAAATTTTCACTTTTTAGAATTTAAAGTATTATAAGGATAAATGCGTTACTAATAATCAGTTGAATTAAAATTCGGTAACTTTTTTTTTTGTCTCTTTTGCCATAGTGCAATTGGAAATGATTCATATGATTTCAGTCTACAAACATATCTCTTAAGAAAAAATAAATGTTGTGGACAGTAACAAAAGTTTTCCCATTCCTCTCTACATGTATATGCTTGACCCAACATTAAAATTTGTGATTGCTATTTATAATATTCATCTACTAAATTGTATTTCATACAATTAGGTTCATTACTTGTATGTTTTTTCAATTAAAATTCCAAATATTATGTTTTTCTTACCATTCAAATGGAATGTCATTTACAATAAATTTAAATTATCAAAAACTTGCAAATTTTCACTTTTTAGAATTTAAAGTCTTATAAGGATAAATGCGTTACTAATAATCAGTTGAATTAAAATTTGGTAATTTTTTTATTTGTCTCCTTTGACACAATGCAATTTGAAATGATTTATATGATTTTAGTCTACAAACATATTTCTTAAGAAAATGTAAATGCAGTGGACACTGATTCAAATGTTTCCCATTCCCCTATACAGATATATACTTGACCCTACATTGAAATTTCTGATTGCTATTTATTATATTCATCCACTAAATTGTATTTTATACAATTAGGTTCATTACTTGTATTTTTTTTTCAATTAACATTTTCAAATAATATGTCTTTCTTACCATTCAAATGCAATGACATTTATAATAAATTTAAGAGAGCAAAACTTTGCAAATTTTCACTTTTTAGAATTTAAATTCTTATAAGAATAAATGCATTACTAATAATCAGTTGAATTAAAATTTAGTAATTTTTTTATTTGTCTCCATTGCCATAGTGCAATTGAAAATGATTTTCTATGATTTTAGACTACAAACAGATTTCTTAAGAAAAAGTAAATGCAGTGGACATTAATAAAAACTTTTCCCATTCCCCTCTATAGATATATGCTTGACCCAACATTGAAATTTGCCTTTGCTATTTATTATATTCATCCACTAAATTGTTTTTTATACAACTGGGTTTGTTACTTGTATTTTTTTTCAATTAACATGTTCAAATATTATATTTTTCTTACCATTCAAATGCAATGGCATTTACAAAAAATTTAAAAGATCAAAACTTTGCAAATTTTCACTTTTTAGAATTCAAAGTTGTATAAGAATAAATGCATTAATTATATTCAATTGAATTTAAATTTTGTAATTTTTTTATTTGTCTCCTTTGACATAATGCAATTTGAAATGATTTTCTAAGATTTTAGACTACAAACAGATTTCTTAAGAAAAAGTAAATGCATTGGACACTAATAAAAAGTTTTATCATTCCCCTCTACAGATATATGCTTGCCCCAACATTGAAATTTGTGATTTCTATTTATTATATTCATCCACTAAATTGTATTCTATACAATTGCATTCATTATTTGTATTTTTTTTCAATTAACATGTTCAAATATTACGTTTTTCTTACCATTCAGATTCAATGGCATTTACAAAAAATTTAAAAGATCAAAACTTTGCAAATTTTCACTTTTCAGAATTTAAAGCTTTCTAAGGATAAATACATTATTAATAATCAGTTGAATTTAAATTTTGTAATTTTCTTATTTGTCTCCTTTGACATAAAGCAATTTGAAATGATTTATAGGATTTTAGTCTACAAACATATTTCTTAAGAAAAAATAAATGCAGTGGACACTAATTAAAAATTTTCCCATTCCCCTCTATAGATATATTGCTTGACCCAACTTTGAAATTTGTCATTACTATTTATTATATTCATGAACTAAATTTTATTTAATACAATTGGGTTCATTATTTGTATTTTTTTTCAATTAACATGTTCAAATATTATGTTTTTCTTACCATTCAAATGCAATGCCATTTACAAAAAATATAAATGATCAAAACCTTGCAAATTTTCACTTTTTAGAATTTCAAGTCTTATAAGAATAACTACGTTACTAATAATCAGTTGAATTTAAATTTAGTCATGTTCTTATTTCTCTCCTTTTCCATAATTCAATTAGATATGATTTATATAATTTTAGTCTACAAACAGATTTCATAAGAAAAAGTAAATGCAGTGGATACTAATAAAAAGTTTTCCCATTCCCCTCTATAGATATATGTTTGACCTAACATTGAAATTTGTGATTTCTATTTCTTATATTCATCCACTAAAATGTATTTTATATAATTTGGTTCATTACTTGTATTTTTTTTTCAATTAACATGTTCAAATATTAAGTTTTTCTTACCATTCAAATGCAATGGCATTTACAAAAAATTTAAAAGATCAAAACTTTGCAAATTTTCACTTTTCAGAATTTAAAGCTTTATATGGATAAATAAGTTATTAATAATCAGTTGAATTTAAATTTTGTAATTTTCTTATTTGTCTCCTTTGACATAAAACAATTTGAAACGATTTATAGCATTTTAGTCTACAAACATATTTCTTAAGAAAAAAAAAATGCAGTGGACACTAATAAAAAGTTTTCCCATTCCCCTCTACATATATATGCTTGACCCAACATTGAAATTTGTGATTGCTATTTATTATATTTGCCCACTAAATTGTATTTTATACGATTAAGTCCATTACATGTATTTTTTTTTCAATTAACATGTTCAAATATTACGTTTTTCTTACCATTCAAAAGCAATGACATTTACAATAAATTTAAAAGATCAAAACTTTCCAAATTTTCACTTTTTAGAATTTAAAGTCTTACAAGGATGAATGTGTTATGCCTAATCAGTTGAATTTAATTTTTGTAATTCTTTCTCTTTGTCTGCTTTGTCATAGTGCAATTGAATATGATTTATATAATTTTAGTCTACAAATAGATTTCTTAAGAAAAAGTAAATGCAGTGGACACTAATAAAAAGTTTTCACATTCCCCTCTACAGATATATACTTGACCCAACATTGAAATTTGTGATTTCTATTTATTATATTCATCCACTCACTTGTATTTTATATAATTCGGTTCATTACTTGTATTTTTTTTCAATTAACATGTTCAAATATTATGTTTTTCTTACCATTCAAATGCAATGGCATTTACAAAAAATATAAAAGATCAAAACATTGCAAATTTTCACTTTTTAGATTTTAAAGTTTTATAAGGATAAATGCATTACTAATAAACACTTGAATTTAAATTTTGAAATTTTTTTATTTGTCTCCTTTGACATAATGCAATTTGAAATGATTTATATGATTTTATTGTTCAAACATATTTCTTAAGAAAAAGTCAATGTGGTGGATACTAATAATAACATATTTCTTAAGAAAAAGTCAATATGATTTTATTGAAATTTGTGATTGTTTTTTATAATATTCATCCACTAAATTGTATTTTATACGATTAAGTCCATTACATGCATTTTTTTTCAATTAACATGTTCAAATATTTTGTTTTTCTTGTCATTCAAATGCAATGGCATTTAAAATAAATTTAAAAATCAAAACATTGCAATTTTTCACATTTTAGAATTTAAAACTTTATAAGGATAAATGCTATAGTAATAATCAATTAAATTTAAATTTTGTAATTTTTTTATTTGTCTCCTTTGCCATAATGCAATTTGAAATGATTTATATGAATTTAGTCTACAAACATATTTCTTAAGAAAAAGTAAATGCAATGGACACTAATAAAACGTTTTCTCATTCCCCTCTATATATATATATGCTTGACCCAACATTGAAATTTGTGATTGCTATTTATAATATTCATCCACAAAATTGTATATTATACGATTAAGTCCATTACTTGTATTTTTTTTCAAATATTATGTTTTTCTTACCATTCAAATGCAATGGCATTTACAAAAAATGTAAAAGATCAAAACTTTGCAAATTTTCACCTTTTCGAATTTAAAGTCTTATAAGGATAAATCCGTTACTTATAATCAATAGAATTTAAATTTAGTAATTTTTTTATTTGTCTCCTTTGACAGAATGCAATTTAAAATAATTTATATGATTTTAGTCTACAAAAATATTTCTTAAGAAAAAGTAAATGCAGTGGACACTAATAAAAAGTTTTTCCATCCCCTCTACAGATATGTGCTTGACCCAACATTCAAATTTGTGATTACCATTTGTAATATTCATCCACTAAATTGTATTTTATACAATTAAGTCCATAACATGTATTTTTTTTTTCAATTAACAAGTTTCAATATTATGTTTTTCTTACCATTCAAATGCAAAGACATTTAAAATAAATTTAAAAATCAAAACATTGGAATTTCTCACTTTTTAGAATTTAAAATC
This sequence comes from Bruguiera gymnorhiza, assembly GCA_020883675.1. Taxonomy (NCBI): domain Eukaryota; kingdom Viridiplantae; phylum Streptophyta; class Magnoliopsida; order Malpighiales; family Rhizophoraceae; genus Bruguiera; species Bruguiera gymnorhiza. Next base: position 175,118 of record JAIRCJ010000270.1, read on the forward strand.
TTACAAGGATAAATGCTTTTCTAATGATCAACTGAATTGAAATTTTGTAATTTTTTTATTTGTCTCCTTCGACATAATGCAATTTGAATTGATTTATATGATTTTAGTCTACAAACATATTTCTTAAGAAAAAGTAAATGCAGTGGGCACTAATAAAAAGTTTTCCCATTCCCCTCTACAGATATATGCTTGACCCAACATTGAAATTTGTGATTGCTATTTATAATATTCATCCACTAAATTGTATTTTATAGAATTAAGTCCATTACATGCATTTTTCTTCAATAAACATGTTCAAATATTACGTTTTTCTTACCATTCAAATGCAGTGGCATTTACAATTAATTTAAAAGATCAAAACTTTGCAAATTTTGACTTTTAGAATTTAAAGACTTATAAGGATACATATGTTACTAATAATCAGTTGAATTTAAATTTTGTTATTTTCCTATTTCTCTCCTTTGCCATATTGCAATTGGATATGATTTATATGATTTTAGTCTACAAACAGATTTCTTAAGAAAAAGAAAATGCAGTGGACACGAAGAAAAACATTTGCCATTCCCATCTACAGATATATCCTTGACCCAACATTGAAATTTGTGATTGCTATTTATTATATTCATCCATTAAATTATATTTTATACAACTGGGTTCATTACTTGTATTATTTTTCAATTAACATGTTCAAATATTATGTTTTTCTTACCATTCAAATGCAATAGCAATTACAATAAATTTGAAAGATCAAAACTTTGCAAATTTCCACTTTTTAGAATTTAAAGTCATATAAGGATAAATACGTTACTAATAATCAGTTGAATTTAAATTTTGTAATATTATTTTTTGCCTCCTTTTCCATATTGCAATTGGATAAGATTTATATGATTTTAGCCTACAAACATATTTCTTAAGAAAAAGTAAATGCAGTGGACACTAATAAAAACTTTTCCCATTCCCCTTTACAGATATATAGTTGACCTAACATTGAAATTTGTGATTGCTATTTATAATATTCATCCACTAAATTGTATTTTATACAATTAAGTCCATTACATGTATTTTTTTTCAATTAACATGTTCAAATATTATGTTTCTCTTAGCATTCAAATGCAATTGCATTTACAATAAATTTAAAAGATGAAAACTTTGCAAATTTTCACTTTTTAGAATTTAAAGTCTTATGAGGATAAATGCTTTACTAATAATCAATTGAATTTAAATTTTGTAATTTTTTTATTTGTGTCCTTTGTCATAATGCAATTGGAAATGTTTTATATGATTTTAGTCTACAAACATATTTGTTAAGAAAAAGGAAATGCAGTGGACACTAATAAAAACTTTTCCCATTCACCTCTACAGATATATGCTTCACCCAACATTAAAATTTGTGATTACTATTTATAATATTCATCCACTAAATTGTAGTTTATACAATTAAGTCCATTACATGTAGTTTTTTTCAATTAGCATGTTCAAATATTTTGTTTTTCTTACCATACAAATGCAATGGCATTTCAAATAATTTTAAAAATCAAAACATTGCATTTTTTCACTTTTTAGAATTTAAAGTCTTATAAGGATAAACGCTTTACTAATAATCAATTGAATTTAAATTTTGCAATTTTTTTTATTTGTCTCCTTTGCCATAATGTAATGTAAAATGATTTATATGATTTTAGTCTACAAACATATTTCTTAAGAAAAAGTAAATGTAGTGGACACTAATAAAAGGTTTTCCCATTCCGCTCTACAGATATATGCTTGACCCAGCATTGAAATGTGTGATTACTATTTATAATATTCATTCACTAAATTGTATATAATACGATTAAGTCCATTACTTGTATTTTTTCTCAATTAACATGTTCAAATATTATGTTTTTCTTACCATTTAAAAAGCAACAGCAGTTAAAATAAATTTAAAAATCAAAAATTGCAATTTTTCACATTTTAGAATTTAAAGTCTTATAAGGATAAATGCTTTACTAATAATCAATTGAATTTAAATTTTGTAATTTTTTTATTTGTCTCCTTTGCCATAATGCAATGTGAAATGATTTATATGAATTTAGTCTACAAACATATTTTAGAAGAAAAAGTAAATGCAGTGGACACTAATAAAAAGTTTTCCCATTCCCCTCTACATATATATGCTTGACTCAACATTGAAATTTGTGATTGCTATTTATAATATTCATCCACTAAATTGTATATTATACGATTAAGTCCATTACTTGTAGTTTTTTTCAAATATTATGTTTTTCTTACCATTCAAATGCAATGGTATTTACAAAAAATGTAAAAGATCAAAACTCTGCAAATTTTCACCTTTTCAAATTTAAAGTCTTATAAGGATAAATTCGTTACTTATAATCAATAGAATTTAAATTTAGTAATTTTTTTATTTGTCTCCTTTGACAGAATGCAATTTGAAATAATTTATATGATTTTAGTCTACAAACATATTTCTTAAGAAAAAGTAAATGCAGTGGACACTAATAAAAAGTTTTCCCATTCCCCTCTACAGATATATGCTTGACCAACATTGAAATTTGTGATTGTTATTTATTATATTCATCCACTAAATTGTATTTTATACAATTGGGCTCATTACTTGTATTTTTTCTTTTCAATTAACATGTTCAAATATTATGTTTTTCTTACCATTCAAATGCAATGGCATTTACAATAAATTTAAAAGATGAAAACATTGCAAATTTTCACTTTTTAGAATTTAAAGTCTTATAAGGGTAAATACGTTACTTATAATCAATTGAATTTAAATTTTGCAATTATTTTATTTGTCTCCTTTGCCATAATGCAATTTAAAATGATTTATACGATTTTAGTCTACAAACATATTTCTTAGGAAAAAGTAAATGCAGTGGACATTAATAAAAACTTTTCCCATCCCCTCTACAGATATATGCTTGACCCAACATTGAAATTTGTGATTGCTATTTATTATATTCATCCACTAAATTGTATTTTATACAATTGGGTTCATTACTTGTATTTTTTTTTCAATTAACTTGTTCAAATAATATGTCTTTCTTACCATTCAAATGCAATGGCATTTACAAAAAATTTAAAAGATCAAAACCTTGCAAATTTTCACTGTTTAGAATTTAAAGTCTTATAAGGATAAATGTGTTACTCACAATCAGTTGAATTTAAATTTTGTGATTTTTTTTGTTTGTCCCCTTTGCCATAGTGCAATTGGAAAATGATTCACATGATTTTAGTCTAGAAACATATTTCTTAATAAAATGTAAACGTAGTGGACACAAATAAAAGGTTTTTACCATTCCCCTCTAGAGATATATGCCTGACGGAACACTGAAAATTGTGATTGCTATTTATAATATTAATCCACTAAATTGTATTTTATACAATTGGGTTCATTACTTGTATTTTTTTCAAATAACATGTTTAAATATTATGTTTTTCTTACCATTCAAATGCAATGGCATTTACAAAACATTTAAATGATCAAAACTTTGCAAATGTTCACCTTTTAGAACTTAAAGTCTTATAAGGATAAATGCGTTACTTATAATCAATTGAATTTAAATTTTGTAATTTTTTTATTTGTCTCCGTTGACATAATGCAATTTGAAATGATTTATAAGATTTTAGTCTACAAACATATTTCTTAAGAAAAAGTAAATGCAGTGAACACTTATAAAAAGTTTTCTCATTCACCTCTACAGATATATACTTGACCCAACATTGAAAATTATGATTGCTATTAATTATATTCATCCACTAAATTGTATTTTATATAATTGGGTTCATTACTTGTATTTTTTTTTCAATTAACAAGTTCAAATATTATGTTTTTCTTACCACTCAATGCAATGACATTTACAAAAAATTTAAAAGATCAAAACATTGCTATTTTTCACTTTTTAGAATTTAAAGTCTTATAAGGATAAATACTTTACTAATAATCAATCGAATTTAAAATTTGCAATTTTTTTCTTTATCTCCTTTGCCATAATGCAATTTGAAATGATTTATATGATTTTAGTCTACAAACATATTTCTTAAGAAAAAGTAAATGCAGTGGACACTAATAAAAAGTTTTCCCATTCCCCTCTACAGATATATGCTTGACCCAACATTGAAATTTGTGATTTTCATCTACAAACATATTTCTTAAGAAAAAGTAAATGCAATGGACACTACAAAAAAGTTTTCCCATTCCCCTGTACAAATATATGCTTGACCCAACATTGAAATTTGTGATTGCTATTTATAATATTCATACACTAAATTGTATTTTATACAATTGGGTTCATTACTTTTATTTGTTTTCAACTAACATGTTCAAATATTATGTTTTTCTTACCATTCAAATGTAATGGCATTTAAAATAAATTTAAAAGATCAAAACATTGCAAATTTTCACTTTTTAGAATTTAAATTCCTATAAGGATAAATGCGTTAGTAATAATCCAATTGAATTTATATTTTGTAATTTTTTTATTTGTCTCCCTTGCCATAGTGCAATTAGAAATGATTTATATGATTTTAGTCTACAAACATATTTCTTAAGAAAAAGTAAATGAAGTGGACACTAAGGAAAAGTTTTCCCAGTCCCCTCTACAAATATATTATTGTCCCAACATTGAAATTTGTGATTATTATTTATAATATTCATCCACTAAATTGTATTTTATATAATTAAGTCCATTACTTGCATTTTTTTTCAATTCACATGTTCAAATATTATGTTTTTCTTACCATTCAAATGCAATGGCATTTAAAATAAATTTAAAAATCAAAATAGTGCATAATTTCACTTTTTAGAATTTAAAGTCTTCTAAGCATAAATGCTTTATTAATAATCAATGAAATTTAAATTTTGTAATTTTTTTATTTGTCTCATTTGCCATAATGCAATTTAAAATGGTTTATATGATTTTAGTCTACAAACATGTTACTTCAGAAAAAGTAAATGCAGTGGACACTAATAAAAAGTTTTCCCGTTCCCCTCTACAGATATATGCTTGACCCAACATTGAAATTTTTGATTTTTATTTATAATATTCATCCACTAAATTGTATTTTATACAATTAGGTTCATTTCTTGTATTTTTCTTCAATTAACATGTTCAAATATTATGTTTTTCTTACCATTCAAATGCAATCGCATTTAAAACAAATTAAAAAGATCAAAACTTTGCAAATTTTCACTTTTTAGAATTTAAAGTCTTATAAGGATAAATGCATTACTAATAATCAATTGAATTTAAATTTTATAATTTTTTTAATTTGTCTCCTTTGCCATTGTGCAATTAGAAATGATTTAAATGATTTTAGTTGACAAACATATTTCTTAAGAAAATGTAAATGCAGTGGACACTAATAAAAAGTTTTCCCAGTCCCCTCTACAGATATATGCCTAACCCAACATTGAAATTTGTGATTGCTATTTACGATATTCATCCACTAAATTGTATTTTATACAATTAGATCCATTACTTGCTTTTTTTTTAATTAACATGTTCAAATATTATGTTTTTCTTACCATTCAAATGCAATGACATTTACAATAAATTTAAATGATCAAAACTTTGCAAATTTTCACTTTTTAGAATTTAAAATCTTATAAGGATAAATGCGTTACTAATGATAAATTCAATTTAAAATTTGTAATTTTTTTATTTGTCTCCCTTGCCATAGTGCAATTGGAAATGATTTATATGAGTTTAGTTTACAAACATATTTCTTAGGAAAAAGTAAATGCAGTGGACATTAATAAAAAGTTTTCCCATTCCCCTCTACAGATGTATACTTGACCCAATATTGAAATTTGTGATTGGTATTTATAATATTCATCCACTAAATTGTATTTTATACAATTAGGTTCATTACTCGTATTTGTTTTCAACTAACATGTTCAAATATTATGTTTTTCTTACCATTCAAATGCAATGGCGTTTAAAATAAATTTAAAAGATTAAAACATTGCAAATTTTCACTTTTTAGAATTTAAATTCTTATAAGGATAAATGCGTTAGTAATAATCCAATTGAATTTAACTTTTGTAATTTTTTTATTTTTCTCCCTTGTCATAATGCAATTAGAAATGATTTATATGATTTTAGTCTACAAAAGGCTACGATCATATTTCTTAAGAAATAGTAAATGCAAAGGACACTAATAAAAAGTTTTCCCATTCCCCTTTACTTGTATATGCTTGATCCAACATCGAAATTTGTGATTGATATTAATAATAATCATCCACTAAATTGTATTTTATACAATTAAGTCCATTATTTGTAATTTTTTTCAATTAACATGTTCAAATACTATGTTTTTCTTACCATTCAATTGCGATGGCATTTACAATAAATTTAAAAGATCAAAACTTTGCAAATTTTCACTCTTTAGAATTTAAAGTCTTATAAGGATAAATGTGTTACTAAGAATATATTCAATTTTAAATTTGTAATTTTCTTTTTTGTCTCTCTTGCCATAGTGCAATGATAAATGATTTATATGATTTTAGTTTACAAGCATATTTCTTAAGAAAAAGTAAATGTAGTGAACATTAATAAAAGTTTTCCCATTCCCCTCAACAGATATATGCTTGTCCCAACATTGAAATTTGCGATTGCTATTTATATTATTCTTCCACTAAATTGTTATTTTATACAATTAAGTCCATTACTTGCATTTTTTTTCAATTCACATGTTCAAATATTTTGTTTTTCTTACCATTCAATTGCAATGGCATTTACAATAAATTTAAAAGATCAAAACTTTGCAAATTTTCACTCTTTAGAATTTAAAGTCTTATAAGGATAAATGCGTTGCTAATAATAAATTCAATTTAAAATTTGTAATTTTTTATTTGTCTCCTTTACCATAGTGCAATTGGAAATGATTTATATGATTTTAGTTTACAAGCATATTTCTTAAGAAAAAGTAAATGCAGTGGACACCAACAAAAAGTTTTCGCATTCACCTCTACAGATATATGGTTGACCCAATATTGAAATTTGTGATTGCTATTTATAATATTCATCCACTAAATTGTATTTTATATAATTAAGTCCATTATTTGTAATTTTTTTCAATTGACATGTTCAAATATTATGTTTTTCTTACCATTCAATTGCAATGTCACTTACAATAAATTTAAAAGATCAAAACTTTGCCAATTTTATGTTTTTAGAATTTAAAGTCCTATAAGGATACATGCGTTACTAATAATCAATTGGATTTAAATTTTGTAAATTTTTTATTTGTCTCCTTTGCCATAGTGCAATTGGAAATCATTTATATGATTTTAGTTTACAAACATATTTCTTAAGGAAAAGTAAATGCAATGGACACGAATAAAAAGTTTTCCCATTCCGCTTTATAGATATATGCTTGAACCAACATTGAAATTTCTAATTACTATTTATAATATTCATCCACTAAATTGTTTTTATACAATTAAGTCCATTATTTGTAATTTGTTTCAATTAACATGTTCAAATATTATGTTTTTTTTACCATTCAAATGCAATGGCATATAAAATAAATTGATAAGATCAAAACTTTGCAAATTTTCACTTTTTAGAATTTAAAATCTTATAAGGCTTAATGCGTTACTAATAATGCAATTGAATTTTAATTTTGTAATTTTTTAATTTGTCTCGTTTGCCATAGTGCAATTTGAAATGATTTATATGATTTTAGTCTTCAAACATATTTCTTAAGTAAAAGGAAATGCAGTGGACACTAATAAAAAGTTTTCTCATTCCCCTCTACTTATATATGCTTGACACAACATTCAAATTTGTGATTGCTATTTATAATATTCATCCACTAAATTCTATTTTATATAATTAAGTCCATTACTTGTATTTTTTTTTCAATTAACGTGTTCAAATATTATGTTTTTCTTACCATTCAAATGCAATAGCATTTACAAGAAATTTAAAAGATCAAAACTTTGCAAATTTTCCCTTTTTAGAATTTAATGTCTTATAAAGATAAATGTGTTATTAATAATCCAATTGAATTTAAATTTTGTAATATTTTTATTTGTCTCCTTTGCCATAGTGCAATTAGAAATGATTTATATCATTTTAGTCTATAAACATATTTCTGAAGAAAAAGTAAATGCAGTGGACACTACTAAAAAGTTTTCCCATTCCCCTCTTCTTATAAATGCTCCACCTAACATGGAAATTTGTGATTGCTATTTATAATATTCATGCACTAAATTTTATTTTGCACAATTAAGCCCATTACTTGTTTTTTTTGTCCAATTAACATGTTCAAATATTATGTTTTTCTTACCATTCAAATGCAATGACATTTACAATAAATTTAAAACATCAAAACATTGCAAATTTTCACTTTTTAGAATTTATAGTCTTATAAGGATAAATGTGTTACTAATAATCCAATTGAATTTAAATTTTGTAATTTTTTTATTTGTCTCTTTTGCCATAGAGCAATTGGAAATGATTTATATGATTTTAGTATAGAAACATATTTCTTATGAAAAAGTAAATGCAATAGATACTAATAAAAAGTTTTCCCTTTCCCCTCTACTTATATATGCTTGAACCAACATTGAAATTTGTGATTGCTATTTATATTATTCATCCACTATATTGTATTTTATACAATTAGATTCATTAGTTCTATTTTTTTTCAATTAACATGTTTAAATATTATGTTTTTCTTACAATTCAAATGCAATTGCATTTACAATAAATTTAAATGATCAAAACTTTGCAAATTTTCACTTTATAAAATTTAAAGTCTTACAAGGATAAATGCGTTACTAATACTCAATTGCATTTAAATTTTGTAATTTTTTTATTTGTCTCCTTTGCCTTAGTGCAATTGGAAATGATTTATATCATTTTTGTTTACAAACATATTTCTTAAGAAAAAGTAAACACAGTGAACACGAATAAAAAGTTTTCTCATTCCCCTTTACAGATATATGCTTGACCCAACATTAAATTTGTGATTACTATTTATAATATTCATCCACCAAATTGTATTTTATACAATTAGAATTTAAATTCTTATAAGGATAAATGCGTTAGTAATAATCCAATTGAATTGAAATTTTGTAATTTTTTTATTTGTCTCCCTTGTCATAGTGCAATTAGAAATGATTTATATGATTTTAGTCTATGGACATATTTCTTAAGAAAAAGTAAATGCAATGAACACTAATAAAACGTTTTCTCATTCCCTTCTAATTATATATGCTTGACCCTACATTGAAATTTGTGATTGCTATTTATAATATTCATCCACTAAATTGTATTTTATACAATTAAGTCCATTATTTGTAATTTTTTTCAATTAACATGTTCAAATATTATGTTTTTCTTACCATTCAATTGCAATGGCATTTACAATAAATTTAAATGATCTAAACTTTGCAACTTTTCCCTTTTTAGAATCTAATGTCTTATAAGGATAAATGCGCTACTAATAATCCAATTGAAATTAAATTTTGTAATTTTTTATTTGTCTCTTTTACCATAGTGCAATTTGAAACAATTTATATGATTTAAATCTACAAACATATTTCTTAAGAAAAGGAAAATGCAGTGGACTGTAATAAAAAGTTTTCCCATTCCCCTCTACAAATATATGCTTAACCAAACATTGAAATTTGTGATTGCTATTTATAATATTTATCCACTAAATTGTATTTTAGACAATTAAGTCCATTATTTATAATTTTTGTCAATTAACATGTTCAAATATTATGCTTTTCATACCATTCAAATGCAATGACATTCAAAACAAATTAAAAAGATCAAAACTTTGCAAATTTTCACTTTTTAGAATTTAAAGTTTTATAAGGATAAATGCATTACTAATAATAAATTCAATTTAAAATTTGTAATTTTTTTATTTGTCTCCCTTGCCATAGTGCAATTGGAAATGATTTAAATGAGTTTAGTTTACAAACATATTTCTTACGAAAAAGTAAATGCAGTGGACACTAATAAAAAGTTTTCCCATTCCCCTCTACAGATATATGCTTTACCAAGCATTGAAATTTGTGATTGTCATTTATAATATTCATCCACTAAATTTTGTTTTACACAATTAAGTCCGTTACTTGTATTTTTGCTCAATTAACATGTTGAAATATTATGTTTTTCTTACCATTCAAATGCAATGACATTTACAATAAGGGGTAATAGTTTCATGAATAATTCTCATGGACTCAAAAAAATGTAATATCTTAATACTCTCCTCCCCTAGCAAACTGAAAACACTCAATGATAGCATTACTTTGCAATTCAACTTCAGTTTTATACACCTTGAATCTTTCAAGTACTTCATCTTTTGTATGCATCAAGTAAACATGACAAAATCTAAAGTAATCATCAATGAATGTTATAAAATATTTCATTCCTCTTAGTGTCGGTGTGTTATGTATGTCTTACACATCACTATGTATTAATTCCAACATACTTGTTCTTTGAATTGCAGACAATGGATTTCTAGTTATTTTTGTCAGCATGCTTGTTTTGCATTTATTTTGGGATTTATCAAAGTATGAAAATAAATCTAACCTACCATATAAGGCAAACTTCTGAAATTCACATGTCCAAACCTATTATGCCAAAGAAAAGAATGCTCAACAATATAGTAGAACTAGTAGTGTTATTATTATTAATATCAATATTCAATTTGAACATATCATCATATAGATAATTCGTTCCCGCAAACACCCCCCTCTAGAGAGGACAACATTATCAATCTCAAATACAAGCTTAAATCTAAACTTGTTTGAAAGACTACCTAATATTTTTCCTTACTTTGGTACATAAAGTACATTATTAAAGGTAATGACTCTTTTAGAAGTAAAATTTAATTCCACCTCCCATATTCCCTTCATTGGAATTGTGGCAAAATTTCCTATTACACTACAGTGCCATTTTCCATTGGTTTCATGAATTTGAAGAAGTTTTTCTTCTTGCTCATTTGTTGGGTAATGCCAAAATCAATCCATCAAGCAATGTCATCCTCAATTAAATTGATTTATATGATCATAGCCACTAATTTCTCATTGCTGCTTCTCAGGATCCCAGCTTCTCCTTTTTCTTTTTGAAAAGGTGAGAATCATAATTTATAGTAACCTTTTTTGTGACAGTAAAGAAAATTGCCCCTTTTCTTCTACTTTTCTTCTTTTGATCATATTCGTCCTCTTTTTCATATGCTTGCTGAACTATCCCTCCTCAACCACATGCACTTTCGAGACATGAGAGCCATAATCATTGTGTTCCTTTTTATGCAAAATTCTTCTTCTACACAGAGATGTTTAGCAAGACTTCCAAGAGAAATATCTCGTGTCTTATGTTTCAAGAGAAATATCCTCCTGCATAGAACTCACAACAACAGTTTTATCCGTAGACATTTTGTATTGTAAAAAATGATTCAAAGTTTTTTTCAATCTCAACAAATTGTTTCATTATTGGTATGTTATTAGTCATCTTATAATTATTAAATTTAGAAAAAAGAAATTTCTTACTAGTTACAATTCCTTGTAATTTAACTTTAATTTCTCTAGAGTTCCTTTGGTGTTTGAAAGTTGTAGTAGACATCAAACAATGAAACACCCATAATGTTCAGAATATGCTCCCTACATATTCATCATCTGTCTCCCATTTCTGCCTCTTCTTAGTATTAGCAAGAGTCTCATTCCCTCTCTTTTGGTCTTGCGGTATTTAGAACATAGGTCACATGTAATGGAAAGTGAACCCTTTTTTGCCCCCATATAAAATTCCCTCCATATTATGAAGTCAACTCTCTTTTGGTCTTGTGGTATTCAGAACATAGGCCTCATTTAATTTCACAATGTTAAATGTCACCTTTTTCAAAGTTCTAGCTATAGTAGTAAATTTTTGCCTTAAAATTGTTAAAATAGAAATTTGTAAGTCTGGAATGTACAGAACTGCTTCAAGTCATGTAACAGTGCCAATATCTTTAAGGCAAAACTCACACTCTAATTTCTACGCTAGAGTTATTGCAAATTCCCTTCAAGATAAAATGAAGCCCTTGATTACACTTGTGCATTTGTGGAATCAAGACAATAGAAAAGTTTGTGCATAGTAGGATTATTTGTATTGAATGTTATTTTTCTGTAGTAAAACAGAATCAGTATGAACCCTTTTATAGAGTTTTAATGCGTTTAGTTAGGTTCAGTTACATAATAGCTTTATGGACATAACTATTCAGACATAATTATTTTTAGGTTCTAACTATTCATACATATAACTGTCGTGGATAGATAATTGTTTTAGTTATTTGAACAAAGCACAACAGCTTTAGATAAACATGTCTCTTGGACAATAAATAGTTTAGCAACTATATGCAACTGTCAATAAAAAAGCATCTATATAGACATCGTTATTAACAAACCTTAATTAATGTAATAATTCACCAAATCTTACATGCATGTGGCAAGTGCACCTATGCACTGTGTGCACATATGCATTCATAACACTCTTCATAGTGTTTCCTTTAATCAAACTAGACCTATGCCATTTGTCTAAACTTATAATCCCTTTAAAAGCATTGTTTCTTTTCCATGAGGGATTTTGCCCGTCTCTTTCCTTTGTCCTCCTTTTGAAAATACACTAACATAAAGTCATTGTGATTTCAGACAACATCGAAGAGATCACTCTCTAAGGCACCAAAGGGATAGAATCATCCAATAAGTAAAACCCTAAGCCCAAAAAAGAAACCATCACTGATAAAGACAATGGACATTTCCTTAAATACATCAAGCAGAGTGAGTATAGTGTAGTCGCGCAGCTTTGTTGAACTCCCACCAAGATCTTAATCCTTTTTTTGCTAATGAATTTAAAGCCCCATCACAGTTCCATTCTATATATCTTTAACTAGGCGTATATTTTGCATGACATTTTTATGGGCAACTTCGACTCCATTGTCAATAATACCATAACAAGTAGTAGCATTTCATTCTCAAACAAAGAGATTCTAGTTGAGGGGCAAAATCACACAAAGGTATTGCACATCTCGGTCATCTATTATGGTTGTAACATGTCTTGAGTCCTCATTTATAATGGGTTATCCTTGAATATCATGCCTAAAGGTATTTTGGTCCAATTACCAATCAACATTCCCATCATGACACAAGTCATATGATTGTTTGAGCATTCAATTGCATAAATTGGGAGGCCATAGGTATCATTGAACTTCCCATATAGGTGGGACCATGTACTTTCAATGTGTCCTTCTAGTTCATGGATATCAAGACCATCTACAATTGCTTGTTAGGTCACCCCTAGATTCATTCAGCTAGACCATTCCTCAACCTTACACTATAAGGTGAAGTTTATTGTGGTTAATCAGTTGATTAAAGTTCAAATAACATATGATTTACTTGTCTCTAGACCTCTAAAGACACCTTATGTTAAGGTAGTTGAAGCACTAAAATGCATTTTTTGATCCTTTGAAATTGTGAATGTCACTCTTTAGTCAGAAGAGTTGTTCCTTAAGATGCTACCCAGGCTATCCATAGTGCTACTTAAAGTGGCCAATGAAATGATGAGGAGTGGCTACTAGCAAGCTTAAGAGATTCCTCAATCACTCAACTTTCTTACAAAGTAATGTAATCTAGTTCCCCTATGTGTTAATGCCCATGACATTCAGGGGTAGCTATGTAATAAAATAGGCAATCTTTTCTCTTATGCCAACTAATAATATATGTTTATATCGATTGCACTTATAATCCTCATTATCTCATTTACCTTGTCATCTTAATTTTCACTTTTATTTGCATAACCTAATCTATTGATGTTGATTCATTTTAAGCCTTTTACCTATTGTTCAAGATGTTTGCTGATGAGACCAATATTATATCTAATGTTTGTCTTGAGACAAAATTTGAATGTACATTTGATGTGTTAACCCCATACAACTCTAAAGATGATGAGATTATGTCAAATCTTCAATGGCTAGTGATGAGATTCATAGAGGTGCCAATGCATGGAGGGATTCTAAGGATCCATTAAGCCTTCATAAAGGGCCAATGACACATTTAAGGACTAAAAAGATGAAAGAAGTATTAAATGAGCTAATTAAACCATGTAACAAATGGTGTGAATTCAAGTTTAAAAGAGGTTTAAGGCTTCATTAATATAATTGGACTGCTCAATCAATTAGGTATAAGTAATAAAATAAAATCCTAAATAAGAGTTTGTTATAAAATAGGAGTTTACAATAAAATAAAAGCATTCCTATATTTTAAGAATGTATCATTATCTCTACATTTAAGATTTTAGGGTTGATATGTCAGCCTATAAATAGGCTTGATTTCATTGTTAAAAGATATGGATCATTGGTGAAAAAAAAAAAGAGAATTTTCTCTTTTGGTTATTCATTAAACCTTGCAAACTTGTCAAAATTATTGTATTATGGTGTTCTAACCTGACTTATCACTCCCAAATGTGTTCTTTTTGGAATGTGGCATCCGCATCCTTCTTATACCTTTGGTTCATGTTCCTCTGAACATTAGGTCTAGGTTTATACCTTAGATTTGTGTTTCTCTAAACATAAAGCCAAGGTTTTACTTTTGTTAAACATAATTTAACATTCTTGAGGTTTTGAATTTCTTGTTTTCCTTGTGCATTTTATTGTACTCTTTGAGGTTCACATCAGCTGGTAGAGTAAAAGGAGAAGCAGTCTATAATTGAAAAAGAACTAGTTGAACTAGTTAATTTAGGCATTGTAAAAAATCTGCAAGAAGTCAAAATCAACACCAAACTTCCCCACAGAGTAAGCAGGGCATGGTTCAATTGCTCGAACAATACATAGATGTATTCACTTAGTCATACCGAGCTCATAATTCAAAAAGCAATTTGAGGCAAAGGGATAATAAATACCAAGAAGCCTTTGATAAGATCAAGCATTACCTTTCCAGCCCTCTAGTTTTTGTGCCACTAGTTTTGCATAGACCACTCATATTGTGCCTCACCATCTAGGAGAGGTGTAGGGATTGTGCCTTAAGATAACACGATAAAACTGACATAAAGGAAAGAGCAATTCATGACCTCAGCAACAAATTCACAAACCATGAGATCTAATATTTAGAATTGGAAAGAATTTGTTACAACTTTTCTTGGATAGCATGTTGACCTCAGCATTATATGTTGTACCAAATGACTTATTGCTAAAGAAAACCCCTAAAGTACATCTTTAAGAAAGTAGGACTACTTGGACAAGTTACTTGTCAGCAATTTCTATTATTAGAAAATGACATTCAATATGTCAAATACTAAGCTATTAAAGGTAGTGCAAAAGCTTATTTTCTAGTAGCCTCTGTTTTAGGAAAAAGGAATAGATTAAAGAAGAAAAATCTTCAGAGGCTAAAAATTATAGGAATAAAATTTAGGAGATGTTCTTATCAAAATAGAATTCAATACAAAAAGATCCATCACCTTTTTATGAGAAAGAATCTACAAATATCAATAAAATGGGTTTTAATAAAGTCCTTACAAAATTATACTATCCCAAACAAACTCCGATCAACCTCTTATTAGAGGAACAATCTGAGTATAATTATGTAAACTATAATGGTAGTAGCATCATAAAATGAAATTTTAATAGGATGTTTGAATATTAGATTCTCATTTTACTCCGTTCTATGATGATGTTTGCTACTACTGTAAAGTCAAAGGGTAATTTTGAATCTCAAATAGCAAAATTGATATCCAGTGAGTTGACTCAATAACTTAAAGACTAATGACATTTTTATTTATCAAAACAAGTAAACACTCAAATCTTTTCTACTATAAAAATAAAACAAGAAATGCAACTTATAGATAGTGTAAATACACTAATATATATAATGATCAATCAATTTATTGGTACAACCACCTTATTAATAGATAAAACTTATGAGTAACTCATTAATTTGAGATGTCTAGATTTGTCTCCTTTTAAGTGGTACAGAGATGTATTTTTTTCTAAATTTTTTACTAAAGAAGATAGACTAAGTATATTTTGGAAAGAAAAATTTCGTATTGGGTTACCTACCTTATTTGTAAAAAGAGAAAAGAATACGTTAAAATCCTACCATGTAGGAGTTATGGATTACTCTAGTTACACTTATGGAAAATTAGTCGCGGAGGTGGTAATTAAAGGAGTTAAATTCTCTAATGAAATTAAACTACATACACAGTTATAGAACAAGAAAACTTAGGGTAAAAGAGCCTTAGGAGATTTTTAAGAGCAAATGGGCTACCACCCATTATATATATATATATATATATATATATATATAAAGAAGGATTATAAACCCATACCTAAAAGAAAAAATCATTTTATTCAAAGAAAAAATTTAAAAGAAAAGAAAAAACCTAATTTATAGAAGAAAAAGAAAAAGATAATTGTATGTTGTAAATGTGAAAAAATAGGGTATTATTCAAATAAATGCAAAATGAAACAAAAATCCAAGAATTATCCTTGCATAAAGACCTTAAAAGGTCATTAATGCACTTTTTTTTTTTTATCAAAAAGTGAGAGTATGAAGAAGTATACTTAGAAATAGATTTACTCAAAGAAGAAGAAGAAGAAACTACCTCTTAGGATGATTGTAGTAATAATTGTGATGGACAATGCAACTATTATCAAGTTTTATGCAAAAATAATAGCTTATTTGTCCTTATAAAAGAAAATAGTTTGATATTAGATTTTATTAATACGATTACGAATCCAAAAGAAAAAAGAGATCAATTAGATCTTTATCTAACTCGAGATAAAACCAAAGTCAAAGAGCCAAAAGAAGATTACAGTTTAAAAATTGTTATTCAAAAATTAGAGATAATCATTCTAGTTTAAAAACTAAGACATTAGTTATAAATCCATTTATTAGAGAGCTTAAAGTTAAAATAAATCTCTTAAAAATTGAAATAAAAAGGCTAAAAGAAAGAGTGTTAGTTTTGGAATCAATGTTTGATAAGGTAGAAAATCCTTCAAAAATTCCAAATACTTCTTTAGAAAAGGAGTTAAATACTCTTTAATGTATTTATCCTATTGATAGGTTTATCACCTATATGTGGTATACTAAGATTACAATTGTAATCAATAAAGAATATGCTTTTTCTATCATTACCTTAATAGATTTAGGCGCTAATATGAATTGTATTAATGAACAAATAGTCTCTTCAAAATATTTTTCAAAAACAATTGAAGTGTTAAACACTACTGATAAGAGTAACCTTGTTATTAAGTACAAGTTATCACAGACTATTATATACAATGAAGGAATTTGCATATAAATTTCTTTTATTTTGGTTAAGAACATATCTCAAGATATTATATTGAAAAATTCTTTTTTACACATGTTATATCCTATTAAGGAAATAAGTGATTAAGGAATTTTCTCAAAGATAGATGGAAAGTGTATTAGTTTTAATTTATATCTAGTTTTCAATATAAAAAGATAGATTTACTTCAAAAGAAAAAAAGAAGAAAAAAAGATTTATTCATTCTCTTCAAAATTAAGTAAAAAATATATATTTGTAAGAAAAAATTGATTCTCTTATAATTTAAGTTAAAATACAAGAAATACAAGGAAAATTAAAAACATTAGTTTGTACGAAAATTTTTACTACTTTTTGGAATATGAAAAAGCATATAGTGGAGTTGTTGTATAAAACAACTTTTAATGAAAGTCAAATACCAACAAAAGTTTGACTTATAGCAATAGGACCAAGGCATTTAGAGATATGTAAAATTAGAGAAAATAACAGTTTTTGGAGTTACTCAACATTTTATGTAGAAAAAAGAGGGGTTCCAAGGTTAGTTATTAACTATAAGTTTTTAAATAAGGCCTTCTAATGGATCAAATATCCTATACGTAATAAAAAAGATTTACTTAATAAACTTTATGAAACATAGATCTTTTTAAAATTTAATATGAAATCTAGTTATTGGTAAATTTAAATTCATGAAAAAGCTGAATATAAAACAACATTTATAATTTCTTTTGGACACTATAAGTGAAATGTGATGCCTTTTGAGTTAAAAAATGCACCCTTTGAGTTTGAAAAAATTATGAATGAAATATTGAATACTTATTTAGCATTTATAATTATTTATATTGATGATATATTAGTATTTGTTAATACTATTAAGTAACATTTCAAACATTTGAACCTTTTCTTAAAGGTTATTGAAAAAGCTGATTTAGTAGCATCTGATAAGAAAATGAAGTTATTCTAAACCAAAGTCAAATTCCTTGGGCCCTTTATTAAAAACATAACTATTGTTCTCATTGATCAAGCAATTGAGTTTGCCTCAAAATTTCCTAACAAAATCAGAGACAAATAGTAGTTACAAAGATTCTTAGGATGTTTGAATTATATTTCAAAATTTTAGAAGAATTTAACATGTGATGCTAAACCATTTTTTATAAGATTGCAAAAAAATATACCAGAATGGATGGATAAGCATATAAAGGTAGCTAAGAAAAATAAGATAAAAAAAGAAAAGAACTACCATGTCTAGCCCTCCCTCATCCTAATGTTGTTAAGATAGTTGAGATAGATGTATTAAATAAGGGGTATAGAGGAATCCTTAAGGAAAGGATTGACTCAAAAGAACAATTTATTTTCTTCACTTCAAGAGTCTAGAGAGGAGTTAGAGTTAAGTACTTTACCATAAAGAAAGAAATCTTAACAAACGTGCTATGCATTCAAAATTTTAAAAGTGATATGTTAAATAAAAAATTCCTTCTAAAAATACATTGGAAAGTGGCAAAAGATGTCCTCACTAAAGATGTCAAGAACATCATTTCAAAACAAATTTTGGCTAGGTGGTAAAGAATTCTTTTTGTATTTGATTTTTATATTGAGTTTAGTAAAGGAAATTTTAATTCTTTACCTAATTTTCTAACTCATGAGTTTTTGCTTAGAACTACAACATGAGTAAAAGGCCTCTCATACAAAGGTCCTAATCCCTAGCAAAGTTAGTTAATTCATTGGCTAAAAATGCAAAAACAAAAGAAGCTGATAAACTTCATAATGATGCTTATGGGTGAGCTTGGGATAAATCCATAATGTATCTTGTAATTCCAAAGCACATAGAATTTTTATGTGCTATTAAGAATAATCACTCAATTGAGACTTAATGAAGTTGATCATTTTTATCTTAAAAATGATATATATTCTCGTATTAGTATGAAGAATTACTTGTACTATCAACAAATATTACATGCAATAAGCTTAATGATTATTAAATGCATAGAATGAGGATTATAATCTAATGGTTTCAAAAATTGGACCTATGCCAAATTCAAGATAAAGAAAATTCTTTATCCCAAAGATTAGCAAGGTGATCTTTTTGGTTATAAAGATATGAAAGAATGGTGGAAGGTTAAATTACTTTGATTATATTGAGGTAAGAGAAAAAGCCTTATTATATGAAAATAGGCAAAAGGAATTCAGTTGGTTCATATAGATACATCTTTTGAATAATAAAAAAATTTCCAAACTAGTTTAAAACCTGATTTTTCGAATGAGATTTACATTATCTAACCTTATCTCACAAAGTGAGAACTATTTATGAACAATTTGTGAAATAAATAAAGAGGTTATAGACCTATTATTAATGTTTGTAGCTTGATATCATGTCTTACAAATTATAAAGTAGGATTATACTATAATTATGGCTAAGCAGGTCAACATTTTAGATATGGACATTAAATATGTTCCATGGTTGTCATGAAGGATTTAATATCCACTAATGTGAAAAGTTTGATTTCTTTAATTATGGAGTCAATATTAGCAAAGTGGTCTTTTATATTAATGGGCCTAAAACTCCACCACCAAAGCCCACTCCTTTTAATCTAAAAGAAATATTAAAGACTTTAATAGAGTCAATATAATGAGAAATGTTATTAGAGATAATGGCTACATTACTTCAACCAAAGCAAGATGACCAAGGAAACCAAGCCAAAAGTAGTCATAGACATCTTAATAATGATATCATGCAAAATTCTCAAGATCTGTATGAGTTGTAAAGACAAACAGACAAATTACTTTTAGTGGAAAAATGGTTGTGAGACTTGTTAGATAGCTTTTATTAAAGTTACTTTAATAAAGGAATCACGGACAATTTTACTTTAAGAAAAGAGATTTCTTCAATAATGGTTATCACCTTTACATTGATATAAATAAGACCTCTTGGCTACTCTTAAAGGTAAAGTCCAATTTGCTTTTCCTAAGTTTCTCTTTTCACCTGTAATCTTTTCTCCTCAAAACTTTCTCTCTTTCTCCCTTAAATTCTAAAGCTTGTAACAACCTTCAGTGGAATGAAAGCTTTAACTCTATAAGTTATTTTCTTGTTTAAGTTGTTATCTATATTCTATTTATATTTCTATTTACATGTTTATGTGATCATACTTCTATCTATAATCTTTTATCTATGTGATCTTGTGATGCCAAGGTAGGAATGGCATCAGAGCCTTGAACCTTCAAATTGTTAAGAATGTTTTAAGTTATATGTGTCTCGTAAGTGAAATCCCAAGTCACGTTACCTTTGTGCTTGTGCTTGTCGTGATCAGGCTCATAGAGTTGTGGTATAAGACATTGACAGTGAGTCTTTACCTCTTCCTAAGTTGACAATGACTCCTTGTTTAATGGAACTCAATAAATTTAGAGTACCAAAGTTGGAATGATGTGCTCATTGCAATGAATACAATGTTTGGTGCAAAAATAAAAGTTATTTTCATGATCATTATGTATGAATGACTCCTTGCAACAAAAAAAGAGGTCTTGTTAACAAAAAATGAAGTTGTAGGCACATCCCTTAAGAGTTGAACCCTTCAACCTAAAAAGAAAAGCTAACTAAGATCAATGACACCTTTGTTTGTTAGAATTTAATGAATTCAGTGGCAAAATTGTGATGACGCACTCATCATAATGAATGTAAAGTTTGATGTAAACACAAAAAGTTAATTTCATGATCATTTTGTGCAAATGACTCATTGCAATAATTTGAGAAGTATTGTTAGTAGGAAATGATGTCATAACCTCATTCTTTAGTATTTGAACCATTCAAACCTTAAATTAAAAAAAAAACAAAGCCAAATAAGGTTAATGAATCATTTTTTTGTTAGAATTTGAAGGATTAAGAGAGCCAAAGTCAACGAATCTTTTGTCATAATGAACATAATATTTAGCGTAAACACAAAAGTTTTTCTCATTGTCATTTTGTGAGTGATTGCAAGCAACCAATAAAGAAGTCTTCTTAGTATGAAATAAACTTACGAGCTTGACAATGCCTTAAAGTGATGGAATACGTATTTTAGAAAGTAGTATAAGGATGTCAAAATTCGATTTGCACTATCAAAATACAAATGAGGTTAAACCTAAGAAAATCAAAAGAAGTTAAACTTAGATATTCCACCTCCTCCTTACATATTATGGAGTTAGAAGAGATTAGAAGAACTAGGGAGCAAGTAAGCCAATCATAATATAGGATTGACTTCCCTCCATCTACTTTGGCTTATGTGGTTAATAAACCACTACAAATCACAAGTTAGGCTATATAACCAAGATCGCCTTCCTTATCTAACATTGGTTACCAAGATGACCACCTCTAATAAGGTTGAAGAAAAGGTGGAGTAGTTATTCTACTTGCTTGAGAATACTTTGAAGAGAAAATATTTTTTTTATAACCTTTAACCAAAGTCAACAAGAACATTGAATCAAATGCCATAAAAAATACAATATAGAAATAAGAGTTGTTGATGTTTTTACATACCTAGAAATGGTTTATATGATTAAACAAAAATGTTTTCTTAATTTTTCAACCTTGAAAAAGTGCCTAGTTCTTGAAAAAGCCTATTAAGAATATGTGACTAAGAAAGGAAAAAGGGTTAATAGTATCCACCCTCTTGCTTTAAACTTAATCTTAAAAATAGAAGATAATGAGGTTATAACCTCCTTATATAAAGCTAAAGTTACAACAAGTACTATTACTCAGTAAAGAAATTATACCAATCTCTACCTTCAATCAATTGGTAGTTAGCTAACACATATTGAAAAAAGGTAGAATAGATATCTCTTAAAAGAGATTATCAACCAAGGTCTCTGATTAAACCATAAGTAGAAAAAAAGGGTTTATTTAAACCCTTATCATCCAAAGAAATTAGTTATAATACGACTAGCAAAAGTCCTAAGAAAACAAAGTTGGTTGATGAAATTATTAAAATGCTTAAAGGCCTTGGATTGAAAGAAAAGGAAGCAATAATTCTAGGTAAAGAAGATTAAAGTGAGAATATAACAAATGATGAATCAGTTCATAATGAAAATGAAGAATATATAGATAAAATACAAGAGATGTTCTTATCATAACAAAACACCTTAAAGGATGGCCCATCTCCTAATAAAAGGACTGTTTAAATATTAACAAAATGACCTTCAATAAGACTATAACAAAATTGTATTACCCTATACTAACCCCAATAGACCTCTTATTAAAGGAATAATTCAAATATAATTATCTTCAATACGATGGAAATAGTATAGTAGAATGGAATCTTAATGGAGTGACTGAACATCAAATTCTCACTTTATTACATTATATGATGATATTTGCAATTCCTACTAAAACTAAGGGTAATTCTAATCTTCAAATCATAAAATTTATAACCGGTGGTTTTATTGGACAACTTAAAGGTTAATGAGATTTTTAAATTTATTGTTAATCCCACTGCATTTTGAATGCTGAGAAAAACATCTTATTTGAATTTGTTAATTGAACAACAACACAAATAATGGACTCAATTGTATAAAATACACTTTAGCGAATGAATATTATAAATTACAATCCTAAGCTTTAATGTTGGGTCAAGCATATTACTCTTGAGGGGAGAGGGGAAACTTCTAAGTATAGTCCATTGCATTTGCTTTTTCTTAAGTAATATGTTTGCAAGCTAAAATTCTATAAATCATTTCAACTTTCCTTGTGGCAAAGGAAACAATTAAAAAAACGATAAAATTTAAATTCAACTGATTATTAACAATGCATAAATCCCTCAAAGAGTTTAAAGTTCAAAAAGATGAAAAAATACAATGTTTGGATGTTTCAATTTATTGTTAATCCCACTGCATTTTGTATGGTGAGAAAAACATAATATTTGATTTTGTTAATTGAACAAAAATACAAGTAATGGACTCAATTGTATAAAATACATTTTAGTGGAGGAATATTATAAATAGCAATCCTAAGCATTAATGTTGAGTCGATCATATTGCTATTGAGGGGAGTAGGGAAACTTCTTATTAGAGTCCATTGCATTTGTTTTTCCATAAGTAATATGTTTGTAGGCTAAAATTCTATAAATCATTTCAACTTGCCTTATGGCAAAAGAAACAATTAAAAAATGGCAAAAATTAAATTCGTTTGATTATTAACAATACATAAATCCCTTAAAGAATTTAAAATTCAAAAAGATGAAAGAATACAATGTTTTGATTTTTCAATTTATTGTTAATCCCACTGCATTTTGAATAGTGATAAAAACATAATATTTGAATTTGTTAATTGAACAACAATCTAGGTAAATGACTCAATTGTATAAAATACACTTTAGTAGATAAATATTATTAATAACAATCTTAAACTTTAATGTTGGGTCAAGCATATTACTCTTAAAGGGACCGGGGAAACTTCTTATTAGAATCCCTTGCATTTGCTTTTTTCTTAAGTAATATGTTTGTCGACTCAAATTATATAAATAATTTCAACTTGCATTGTGGCAAAGGAGGCAATTAAAAAAATGACAAAATTTGAATTCAACTAATTATTAACAATATATAAATCCCTATAAGTTTTTAAATTTTAAAAAGTTCAAAAAATACAATGTTTTGATTTTTCAATTTATTGTTAATCCCACTACATTTTGAATGGTGAGAAAAACATAATATTTGAATTTCTTAATTGAACAAAAATACAAGTAATGAACTCAATTGTATAAAATACACATTAGTGGATGAATGTTATAAATAGTAATCCTAAGCTTTAATGTTGGGTCAAGCATATTGCTCTTGAGGGAAGTGGGGAAACTTCTTATCAGAGTCTATTGCATTTGATTTTTCATAAGTAATATGTTTTTTCGACTCGAATTATATAAATAATTTCAACTTGCATTGTGGCAAAGGAGGCAATTTAAAAAATTTCAAAATTTGAATTCAACTAAATATTCACAATACATAAATCCCCATAAGTTTTTAAAATTTAGAATGTTGAAAAAATATAATGTTTTGATTTTTCACTTTATTGTTAATCCCACTACTTTTTGAATGGTGAGAAAAACATAATATTTGAATTTCTTAATTCAAACAAAAATACAAGTAAGGGACACAATTGTACAAAATACACATTAATGGATGAATATTATAAATAGTAATCCTAAGTTTTAATGTTGGGTCAAGCATATTACTCTTGAGGGAAGTGGGGAAACTTCTTATCAAAGTCTATTGCATTTGATTTTTCATAAGTAATATGTTTTTTCGACTCGAATTATATAAATAATTTCAATTTGCATTGTGGCAAAGGAGGCAATTTAAAAACTTTCAAAATTTGAATTCAACTAAATATTCACAATACATAAATCCCTATAAGTTTTTAAAATTCAGAATGTTGAAAAAATATAATGTTTCAATTTTTCAATTTATTGTTAATCACACTGCATTTTGAATGATGAGAAAAAACATAATATTTGAATTTCTTAATTGAACAAAAATACAAGTAATGGACTCAATTGTACAAAATACACATCAGTGGATGAATATTATAAATAGCAATCCTAAGCTTTAATGTTGGGTCAAGCATATTACTCTTAAGGGTAGTGGGGAAACTTCTTATCAGAGTCCATTGCATTTGATTTTTCATGAGAAATATGTTTATCGACTCGAATTATATCAATTATTCCAACTTGCATTGTGGCAAAGGAGGCAATTAAAAAAATTACAAAATTTAAATTCAACAAATTATTGACAAAGCATAAATCTTTATAAGTTTTTAAAATTCAAAAAGTTGAAAAAATACAAAATTTTGATTTTTCAATTTATTGTTAATCCCACTACATTTTGAATGGGTAGAAAAACATAATATTTGAATTTGTTAATTGAACAAAAATACAAGTAATGGACTCAATTGTACAAAATACACATTTGTAGATTAATATTATAAATAGCAATCCTAAACTTTAATGTTGGGTCAAGCATATTGCTCATGAGGGAGTGGGGAAACTTCTTATTAGTGTCCATTGCATTTGATTTTTCATAAGTAATATGTTTGTCGACTCAAATTATATAAATAATTTCAACTTGCATTTGTGGCAAAGGAGGCAATTTAAAAAATTACAAAATTTGAATTCAACTAATTATTAACAATACATAAATCCCTATTAGTTTTTAAAATTCAAAAACTTGAAAAAATACAATGTTTTGATTTTTCAATTTATTGTTAATCCCACTACATTTTGAATGGTGAGAAAAACATAATATTTGAATTTCTTAATTGACCAAAAATACAAGTAATGGACTCAATTGTACAAAATACACATTAGTGGATGAACGTTATAAATAGCAATCCTAAGCATTAATGTTGGGTCAAGCATATTGTTCTTGAGGGGAGTGGAGAAACTTTTATCAAAGTCCATTGCATTTGATTTTTCGTGAGAAATATGTTTGTTGACTCGAATTATATCAATTATTCCAACTTGCATTGTGGCAAAGGAGGCAATTAAAAAATTATAAAATTTGAATTTAACTAAATATTGACAATGCATAAATCCTTATAGTTTAAACAATTACAAAATTTGAATTCAACTAATTATTGTAAATACGTAAATCCCTATAAGTTTTGAAAACTCAAAAAGTTGAAAAATACAATGTTTTGATTTTTCAATTTATTGTTAATCCCACTGCATTTTGAATGGTGAGAAAAACATAATATTTGAATTTGGTAATTGAATAAAAATACAAGTAATGGACTCAATTGTACAAAATACACATTAGTGGATGAATATTATAAATAGCAATCCTAAGCTTTACCGTTGGGTCAAGCATATTGCTCTTGAGAAGAGTGGGGAAACTTCTTATCAGAGTCCATTGCATTTGATTTTTCATAAGTAATATGTTTGTGGGCTAAGATTCTAGAAACCATTTCAACCTGCCTTGAGGCAAAGAAAACAATTAAAAAAATGACAAAATTTAAATTCCACTGATTATTCACAATACATAATTCCCTCAAAGAGTATAAAATTCAAAAAGTTGAAAAAATACGATGTTTTGATTTTTCAATTTATTGTTAATCCCACTGCATTTTAAATGTTGATAAAAACGTAATATTTGAATTTGTTAACTCAACAACAATACAAGTAATGGACTCAATTGTATAAAATACATTTTAGTTGATGAATATTATAAATAGCAATCCTAAGCTTTAATGTTGGGTCAAGCATATTCCTCTCGAGGGGAGTGGGGAAACTTCTTAATAGAATCCATTGCATTTGCTTTTTTCTTAAGTAATATGTTTGTTGACTAAAATTATATAAATAATTTCAACTTGCAATGTGGCAAAGGAGGAATTGTGGCAAAGGAGGCAATCAAAAAATTACAAAATTTCAATTAAACTAATTATTAACAATGCATAAATCCCCATAAGTTTTTAAAATTCAAAAAGTTGAAAAAATACAATATTTTGATTTTTCAATTTCTTGTTAATCCCACTTCATTTTGAATGGTGAGAAAAACATAATATTTGAATTTGTTAATGGAAACAAAAATACAAGTAATGGACTCAATTGTACAAAATACACATTAGTGGATGAATATTATAAATAGCAATCCTAAGCTTTAATGTTGGGTCAAGCATATTGCTCTTGAGGGGAGTGGGGAAACTTCTTATCAAAGTCCATTGCATTTGATTTTTCATAAGTAATATGTTTGTCGACTCAAATCATATAAATAATTTCAACTTGCATTGTGGCAAAGGAGGCAATTTAAAAAATTACAAAATTTGAATTCAACTAATTATTGACAATACATAAATCCCTATAAGTTTTTGAAATTCAAAAAGTTGAAAAAATACAATGTTTTGATTTTTCAATTTATTCTTAATCCCACTACATTTTGAATGGTGAGAAAAACATAATATTTGAATTTCTTAATTGAAACAAAAATACAAGTAATGGACTTAATTATATAAAATACACTTTAATGAATGAATATGATAAATAACAATCCGAAGCATTAATGTCGGGTCAAGCATATTACTCTTGAGGGGAGTACAGAAACTTCTTATTGGAGTCCATTGCATTTGCTTTTTCGTAAGTAATATGTTTGTCGACTCGACTTATATAAATAATTTCAACTTGCATTGTGGCAAAGGTGGCAGTTTAAAAAATTACAAAATTTCAATTCAACAAATTATTGACAATGCATAAATCCCTATAAGTTTTGAAAACTCAAAAAGTTGAAAAAATACAATGTTTTGATTTTTCAATTTATTGTTAATCCCACTTCATTTTGAATGGTGAGAAAAACATAATATTTGAATTTGGTAATTGAACAAAAATACAAGTAATGGACTCAATTGTACAAAATACACATTAGTGGATGAATATTATAAATAGCAATCCTAAACTTTAATGTTGGGTCAAGCATATTGCTCTTGAGGGGAGTGGGGAAACTTCTTATCAGAGTCTATTGCATTTGCTTTTTCGTAACTAATATGTTCATCGACTCGAATTATATAAATAATTTCAACTTGGATTGTGGCAAAGGTGGCAGTTTAAAAAATTACAAAATTTCAATTTAACTAATTATTGACAATGCATAAATCCCTATAAGTTTTGAAAACTCAAAAAGTTGAAAAAATACAATGTTTTGATTTTTCAATTTATTGTTAATCCTACTGCATTTTGAATGGTGAGAAAAAGATAATATTTGAATTTCTTAATTGAAACAGAAATACAAGTAATGGACTCAATTGTATAAAATACATTTTAGTGGATGAATATGATAAATAGCAATTTGAAGCATTAATGTCGGGTCACGCATATTACTCTTGAAGGGCGTATGGAAACTTCTTATTAGAGTCCATTGCATTTGCTTTTTTCTTAAGTAATATGTTTGTCGACTCGAATTAGATAAATAATTTCAACTTGCATTATGGCAAAGGAGGCAATTAAAAAAATTACAAAATTTAAATTTAACTAATTATTGACAATGTATAAATCCTTATAAGTTTTTAAAATTGAAAAAGTTAAAAAAATACAATATTTTGATTTTTCAATTTATTGTTAATCCCACTTCATTTTGAATGGTGAGAAAAACATAATATTTGAATTTGTTAATTGAAACAAAAATGCAAGTAATGGACTCAATTGTACAAAATACACATTTGTGGATGAAAATTATAAATAGCAATCCTATGCTTTAATGTTGGGTCAAGTATATTGCTCTTGAGGGAAGTGGGGAAACTTTTTATCAGAATCTATTGCATTTGATTTTTCATAAGTAATATTTTTTTCAACTCGAATTATATAAATAATTTCAACTTGCATTATGGCAAAGGTGGCAGTTTAAAAAATTACAAAATTTCAATTCAACTAATTATTGACAATGCGTAAATCCCTATAAGTTTTGAAAACTCAAAAAGTTGAAAAAATACAATGTTTTGATTTTTTAATTTATTGTTAATCCCACTGCATTTTGAATAGTGAGGAAAACAAAATTTTTGAATTTGTTAATTAAACAAAAATTCAAGTGATGGTCTTAATTGTATAAAATAGACTTTAGTGGATGAATATTATAAATAGCAATCTAAAGCATCAATGTCAAGTCAAGGATATTACTCTTAGGGGGAGTACGAAAACTTCTTATTGGAGTCCATTGCATTTGCTTTTTCGTAAGTAATATGTTTGTCAACTCAAATTATATAAAGAATTTGAATTTGCATTATGGCAAAGGTGGCAATTTAAAAAACTACAAAATTTAAATTCAACTAATTATTGACAATGCATAAATCCTTATAAGTTTTGAAAACTCAAAAAGTTGAAAAAATACAATGTTTTGATTTTTTTTCATTTATTATTAATCCCACTGCATTTTGAATGGTGGGAAAAACAAAATTTTTGAATTTGTTAATTGAACAAAAATACAATTAATGGACTCAATTGTACAAAATATATTTTAGTGGACAAATATTATAAATAGCAATCCTAAGCTTTAGTGTTGGGTCAAGCATATTGATCTTAAGGCGAGTGGGGAAACTTCTTATGAGAGTCCATTGCATTTGATTTTTTGTAAGTAATCTATTTCTACACTAAAATTCTATAAATCATTTCAACTTGGATTATGGCAAAGGAGACAATTAAAAAAATGTCAAAATTTACATTCAACTGATTATTTAGAATGGATAAATCGCTCAAAAAGTTTGAAATTCAAAAAGTTGAAAAAATACAATGTTTTGATTTTTCAATTTATTGTTAATCCCACTGAATTTTGAATGGTGTGAAAAACATAATATTTGAATTTGTTAATTGAACAAAAATACAAGTAATGGACTTAATTGTACAAAATACACAGTAGTGAATGAATATTATAAATAACAATCATAAGCTTTAATGTGGGTCAAGCATAATGCTCTTGAGGGGAGTGGAGAAACTTCTTATCAAAGTCCATTCCATCTGATTTTTCATAAGTAATATGTTTGTAGGCTAAAATTCTATAAATCATTTCAACTTGCCTTGGGCAAAGGAAACAGTTAAAAAAATGACAAAATTTAAATTCAACTGATTATTAACAATGTATAAATTCCTCAAAGTGTTTAAAGTTCCAAAAGATGAAAAAATACAATGTTTGGATTTTTCAATTTATTTTTGATCTCACAACATTTTGTATGGTGAGAAAAACATAATATTTGAATTTGTTAATTGAACAAAAATACAAGTAATGGACATAATTGTACAAAATACACATTAGTGGATGAATATTATAAATAGCAATCCTAAGCTTTAATGTTGGGTCAAGCATATTGCTCTTGAGAGGAGTGGGGAAACTTCTTATCAAAGTCCATTGCATTTTGATTTTTCATAAGTAATATGTTTGTCGACTCGAATTATATAAATAATTTCAACTTGCATTCTGGCAAAGGAGGCAATTTAAAAAATTACAAAATTTGAATTCAACTAATTATTGACAATACATAAATCCCTATAAGTTTTTAAAATTTAGAAAGTTGAAAAAATACAATGTTTTGATTTTTCAATTTATTCTTAATCCCACTACATTTTAAATGGTGAGAAAAACATAATATTTGAATTTCTTAATTAAAACAAAAATACAAGTAATGGACTCAATTGTATAAAATACACTTTAGTGGATGAATATGATAAATAGCATTCTGAAGCATTAATGTCGGGTCATGCATATTACTCTTGAGGGGAGTACGGAAACTTCTTATTTGAGTCCAATGCATTTGCTTTTTCGTAAGTAATATGTTTGTCGACTCGACTTATATAAACAATTTCAACTTTCATTGTGGCAAAGGTGGCAGTTTAAAAAATTACAAAATTTCAATTCAACTAATTATTGACAATGCATAAATCCTTATAAGTTTTGAAAACTCAAAAAGTTGAAAAAATACAATGTTTTGATTTTTCAATTTATTGTTAATCCCACTGTATTTTAAATAGTGAGAAAAACATAATATTTGAATTTGGTAATTGAACAAAAATACGAGTAATGGACTCAATCGTACAAAATACACATTAGTGGATGAATATTATAAATAGCAATCCTAAACTTTAATGTTGGGTCAAGGATATTGTTCTTGAGGGGAGTGGGGAAACTTTTTATCAAAGTCTATTGCATTTGACTTTTCATAAGTAATATGTTTTTTCGACTCAAATTATATAAATAATTTCAACTTGCATTGTGGCAAAGGAGGCAATTTAAAAAATTACAAAATTTGAATTCAACTAAATATTGACAATGCATAAATCCCTATAAGTTTTTAAAATTCAGAAAGTTGAAAAAATGCAATGTTTTGATTTTTCAATTTATTGCTAATTGCACTGCAATTTGAATGGTGAGAAAAAGATAATATTTGAATTTGTTAATTGAACAAAAATACAAGTAATGGACTTAATTGTATAAAATACACTTTAGTGGATGAATATTATAAATAACAATCCTAAGCGCTAATGTTAGGTAGAGCATATTCCTCTTGAGAAGAGTGGGGAAATTTATTATTGTCATCCATTGCATTGGCTTTTTCTTAATTAATATGTTTGTCTACTTGAATTATATAAATAATTTCGACTTGGATTATGGCAAAGAATGCAATTTAAAAAATTACAAATTTTAAATTCAACTAATTATTGACAATGCATAAATCCTTATAAGCTTTTAAAATTCAAAAAGTTGAAAAAATAAAATATTTTGATCTTTTAATTTATTGTTAATCCCACCGCATTTTGAATGGTGAGAAAATCATAATATTTGAATTTGTTAATTGGACAAAAATACAAGTAATTGACTCAATTATACAAAATACACATTAATGGATGAATATTATAAATAGCAATCCTATGGTTTAATGTTGGGTTAAGCATATTGCTCTTGAAGGGAGTGGGGAAACTTCTTATCAGAGTCCATTGCATTTTCTTTTTCTTAAGCATTATGTTTGTAGGGTAAAATTCTATAAATCATTTCAACTTCCCTTGCGGCAAAGGAAACAATGAAAAAAATGGCAAATTTTAAATTCAACTGAATATTAACAATGCATAATTCCCTCAATGAGTTTAAAATTCAAAAAGTTGAAAAAATACAATATTTTGATTTTTCAATTTATTGTTGATCCCACTGCATTTTGAATGGTCACAAAATCATAGTATTTAAATTTGTCAATTGAACAACAATACAAGTAATGGACTCAATTGTATAAAAATACACTTTAGTGAATGAATATTATAAATTACAATCCTAAGCTTTAATGTTGGGTCAAGCATATTACTCTTAAGGGGAGTGGGGAAACTTCTTATTAGAGTTCATTACATTTGCTTTTTCCTAAGTAATATGATTGTAGGATAAAATGCCATAAATCATTTCAACTTGCCTTGTGGCAAAAGAGACAATTAAAAAAATGGAAAAATTTAAATTCAACTGATTATTAGCAATGCATAAATCCCTCAAGGTGTTTAAAATTTAAAAAGTTAAAAAAATACAATGTTTGGATTTTTCAATTTATTATTAGGCCCACTGCATTTTGAATGATGATAAAAACATAATATTTGAATTTCTTAATTGAACAACAATACAAGTAATGGATTGAATTGTATAAAATACACTTTAGTGGATGAATATTATAAATAGCAATCATAAAGTTTAATGTTGGGTTAAGCATATTGCTTTTGAGGGTAATGGGGAAACTTCTTATCAGAGTCTGTTACATTTGCTTTTTCTTAAGTAATATATTTCTATAAACCATTTCAACTTGCCTTGTGGCAAAGGAAACAATAAAACAAATGGAAAAAATTAAATTCAACTAATTATTAACAATGCATAATTCCCACAAAGAGTTTAAAATTCAAAAAGTTGAAAAATACAATATTTTGATTTTTCAATTTATTGTTAATCCCACTGCATTTTCAATGGTCATAAAATCATAATATTTGAATTTGTTAATTGAACAACAATACAAGTAATTGACTCAATTGCATAAAAATACACCTTAGCAAATGAATATTATAAATTACAATCCTAAGCTTTAATGTTGGGTCAAGCATATTACTCTTAAAGGGAGTGGGGAAACTTCTTATTAGAGTCGATTACATTTGCTTTTTCTTAAGTAATATGTTTGTAGGATCAAATTCCATAAATCATTTCAACTTGCCTTGTGGCAAAGGAGACAATTAAAAAATGGCAAAATTTAAATTTAACTGATTATTAACAATGCATAAATTCCTCAAGGTGTTTAAAATTCAAAAAGTTGAAAAAATACAATGTTTGGATTTTTCAATTTACTGTTAATCCCACTACACTTTGAATGGTGATAGAAACATAATATTTGAATTTCTTAATTGAACAACAATATAAGTAATGGACTCAATTGTATAAAATACATTTTAGTGGATGAATATTATAAATAGCAATCCTAAGCTTTAATGTTGGGTCAAGCATGTTGCTCTTGAGGGGAGTGGGAAAGCTTCTTATTAAAGTCCATTGCATTTGCTTTTCCTTAAGTAATATGTTTGTAGACTCGAATCATACAAATCATTTCAACTTGCATTGTGGCAAACGAGGCAATTAAAAAGTTACAAAATTTGAATTGAACTAATTATTAACAATGCATAAATCCCTCAAAGAGTTTAAAATTGAAAAATTTGAAAAAATACAATGTTCTCAATTTTCAATTTATTGTCAATCCCACTGAATTTTGAATGGTAAGAAAAACATAATGCTTGAATATCTTAATTGAACAAAAATACATATAATGGACTCAATTGTATAAAATACATTTGAGTGAATGAATATTATAAATAGTAATCCTAAGCTTTAATGTTGGGTCAAGCATATCGCTTTTGAGGGGAGTGGGAAAACTTCTTATTAGAGTCCATTGCATTTGCTTTTTCCTAAGTAATACATTTATAAACTCGAATTATACAAATCACTTTAACTTGCTTTGTGGCCAATGAGGCAATAAAAAAAATTACAAAATTTAAATTCCACTAATTATTGACAATGCATAAATCCCCATAATTCCTTAAAATTCAAAAAGTTGATAAAATACAATCTTCCGATTTTTCAATTTATTCTTAACCCCATTACATTTTTGAATGGTGAGAAAAACATAATATTTGAATTTGTTAATTGAACAAAAATACAAGTAATGGACTCAATTGTATAAAATACACTTTAGTGGATGAATATTATAAATAGCAATCCTAAGCATTAATGTCGAGTCAAGCATATTACCCTTGAAGGGAGTGTAAAAACTTCTTATTAGAGTCCATTGCACTTGCTTTTTTGTAAGTAATATGTTTGTCAACTCGAATTATATAAATCATTTCAACTTGCATTGTGGCAAAAGAGTCAATTAAAAAAATTACAAAATTTAAATTTAACTAATTGTTGACAATGCATAAATCCCTATAAGTTTTGAAAATTCAAAAAGTGGAAAAAATACAATGTTTTGATTTTTCAAATTATTGTTAAACCCACTGAATTTTGAATGGTGAGAAAAACACAATGTTTGAATTTCTTAATTGAACAAAAATACATGTAATGGACTCAATTGTATAAAATACATTTTAGTGGATGAATATTATAAATAGCAATCCTAAGCTTTAATGTTGTGTCAAGCATATTACTTTTGAGGGGAATGGGGAAACTTCTTATTATAGTTCATTGCATTTGCTTTTTCCTAAGTAATATGTTTGTAGACTCGAATTATACAACTCATTTCAACTTGCATTGTGGCAAACGAGGCAATTAAAAAAATTACAAAATTTGAATTGAACTAATTATTGACAATGCATAAATTCGTCAAAGAGTTTAAAATTGAAAATTTTCAAAAAATACAATGTTTTCAATTTTCAATTTATTGTCAATCCCACTGAATTTTTAATAGTGAGAAAAACATAATATTTGAATTTCTTAATTGAACAAAAATACATGTAATGGACTCAATTGTATAAAATACATTTTAGTGGATTATTAATATAAATAGCAATCCTGAGCTTTAATGTTGGGTCAAGTATATTGCTTTTAAGGGGAGTGGGAAACTTCTTATTAGAGTTCATTGCATTTGCTTTTTCTTAAGTAATATATTTATAAACTCGAATTATACAAATCATTTCAACTTGCTTTTTGGCAAACGAGGCAATTAAAAAATTACAAAATTTAAATTCAACTAATTATTGACAATGCATAAATCCCTCAAGGAGTTTAAAATTGAAAAATTTGAAAAAATACAATGTTTTCAATTTTCAATTTATTGTCAGTCCCACTGAATTTTGAATAATGAGAAAAACATAATGTTTGAATTTCTTAATTGAACAAAAATACATGTAATGGACTCAATTGTATAAAATACATTTTAATGGATAAATATTATAAATAGCAATCCTAAGTTTTAATGTTCGGTCAAGCATATTGCTTTTGAGGGGACTGGGAAAACTTCTTATTAGAGTCTATTGCATTTGCTTTTTCTTAAGTAATATATTTATAGATTCGAATTATACAAATCATTTCAACTTGCTTTGTTACGAACGAGGCAATTAAAAAAATTACAAAATTTAAATTCAACTAATTATTGACAATGCATAAAACCCTATAATTCTTTAAAATTCAAAAGGTTGATAAAATACAATCTACTGATTTTTCAATTTATTCTTAATCCACTACATTTTTTAATGGTGGTAAAAACATAATATTTGAATTTGTTAATTGAACAAAAATACAAGTAATGAACTCAATTTTATAAAATACACTTTAGTGAATGAATATTATAAATAGCAATCATAAGCATTAATGTCAGGTCAAGCATATTACCCTTGAAGGGAGTGCAGAAACTTCTTATTAGAGTCCATTGCATTTGCTTTTTTGTAAGTAATATGTTTGTCGACTCGAATTATATAAATCATTTCAACTTGCATTGTGGCAAAGGAGTCAATTAAAACAATTACAAAATTGAACAAAAATACATGTAATGGACTCAATTGTATAAAATACATTTTAGTGGATGAATATTATAAATAGCAATCCTAAGGTTTAGTGTTCTGCAAAGCATATTGCTTTTGAGGGGAGTGGGAAAATTTTTTTTTAGAGTCCATTGCATTTGTTTTTTCTTAAGTAATATACTTATAGACTCAAATTATACAAATCATTTCAACTTTTTTTGTGGTAAATGAGGCAATTAAAAAAATTACAAAATTTGAATTTAACTAATTATTGACAATACATAAATCCCTATAATTCTTTAAAATTCAAAAAGTTGATAAAATACAATCTTTTGAATTTTGAATTTATTCTTTATCCCACTACATTTTTTAATTGTGGGAAAAATATAATATTTGAATTTGTTAATTGAACAAAAATACAAGTAATGGATTCAATTGTATAAAATACACTTTAGCGGATGAATATTATAAATGGCAATCCTAAGTTTTAATGTTGGGTTAAGCATATTGCTCTTGACGGGAGTGGGGAAACTTCTTATTAGAGTCCATTGCATTTGATTTTTCATAAGTAATATATTTGTAGGGTAAAATTCTATAAATCATTACAACTTGCCTTGTGGCAAAGGAGACAATTGAATAGATGACAAAATTTAAATTCAACTGATTATTAACAATGCAGAAATCCCTTAAAGTGTTTAAAGTTCAAAAAGTTGAAAAAATTCAATGCTTTGATTTTTCAATTTATTTTTCATTTCACTGCATTTTGAATGGTGAGAAAAACATAATGTTTGAATTTGTTAATTGAACAAAAATACAAGTAATGGACTCAATTGTATAAAATACATTTTAGTGGATGAATATTATAAATAGCAATCCTAAGGTTTAGTGTTCTATGAAGCATATTGCTCTTGAGGGGAGTGGGGAAACTTCTTGTTATAGTCCATTGCATTTGCTTTTTCTTAAGTAATATGTTTGTAGACTCAAATTATATAAATCATTTCAATTTGCATTGTGGCAAAGGAGGCAATTAAAACAATTACAAAATTTAAATGTAACTAATTATTAACAATGCATAAATCCCTATAAGAGTTTGAAATTCAAAAGTTGAAAAAATATAATATTTTGATTTTTCAAATTATTTTTAATCCCACTACATTTTCAATGGTGAGAAAAACATAATATTTGAATTTTGCTAATTGAACAAAAATACAAATAATAGACTCAATTGTATAAAATACACTTTAATGTATTAATATTATAAATAACAATCCTAAGTTTTTATTTTGGGTCAACCATAATCCTCTTGAGGGGAGTGGGAAACTTCTTATTAGAGTCCACTACATTTGCTTTTTCTTAAGTAATATATTTGTCGACATGAATTATAAAAATCATTTCAACTTGCGTTGTGGCAAATGAGGCAATTAAAAAAATTACAAATTTTAAATTGAACTAATTATTGACAATGCAGAAATCCCTATTTCTGTCTAAATTACAAAAAGCTAAAAAAATATAATGTTTTGATTTTTCAATTTATTGTTACTCCCACTACATTTTGAATGGTGAGAAAACATAATAATTGAATTTTGCTATTTGAACAAAAATATAAGTACTGAACTCAATTGTATAAAATACACTTTAGTGGATGAATATGATAAATAACAATCCTAAGTTTTAATGTTAGGTCAAGCATATTCCTCTTGAGGGGAGTTGGGAAACTTCTTATTAGAGTCCATTGCATTTGCTTTTTTGTAAGTAATATATTTGTTGACACACATTATAGAAATCATTTTAACTTGCATTGTCGGCAATTAAAAAAATTACAAAACTTAAATTGAACTAATTATTGACAGTGCATAAATCCCTATTTGTTTTTAAAATCCAAAAAGTTGAAAAAATATAATGTTTTGATTTTTCAATTTATTGTTAATCCTACTACATTTTGAATGGTGAGAAAAACATAATATTTGAATTTTTCTAATTAAACAAAAATAAAAGTAATGGGCTCAATTATACAAAATACACTTTAGTAGATAAATACTATAAATTGCAATCCTAAGTTTTAATGTTGGGTCAAGCATATTGCTCTTAAGGGAAGTAGGGAAACCTCTTATTAGAGCCCATCGCATTTGATTTATCATAAATAATATATTTCTAGACTAAAATTATATAAATCTTTTCAACTTGCATTATGGCAAAGGAAATAATTAAAAAATTAAGAAAAATTTAAATTCAACTAATTATTCATAGTGCATAAATCCCTCAAAGAGTTTAAAATTCAAAAAATTGAAAAAAAACAATAAATTGAAAAAAAAACAATCTTTTGATTTTTCAATGTATTGTTAATCCCACTGCATTTTGACGGTGAAAAAAACATAATATTTAAATTTGTTAATTGAACATAAATACAACTAAGGGACTTAATTATATAAAATATATTTTAGTGGATGAATATTATAAATAGCAATTCTAAGGTTTAATGTTGGGTCAAGCATATTGCTCTTAAGGGGAGTCGGGAAACTTCTTATTATTGTCTATTGCATTTACTTTTTCTTAAGTAATATGTTTGTAGACTCGAATTATACAAATCATTTCAACTTGCATTGTGGCAAAGGAGGCAATTAAAAAAATTACAAAATTTAAATTCAACTAATTGTTGACAATGCATAAATCCCTATTTGTTTTTAAATTCCAAAAAGTTGAAACAATATAATATTTTGATTTGTCAATTTATTGTTAATTCCACTACATTTTGAATAGTGACAAAAACATAATATTTGAATTTTGCTAATTGTACAAAAATACAAATAATACACTCAATTGTATAAAATACACTTTAGTGTATTAATATTATAAATAGCAATCCTAAGTTTTAATTTTGGGTCAAGCATAATCCTCTTGAAGGGAGTGGGGAAACTTCTTATTAGAATTCACTGCATTTGTTTTTTCTTAAATAATATATTTGTCGACACAAATTATAGAAATCATTTCAACTTGCGTTGTGGCAAAGGAGGCAATTAAAAAAATTACAAAATTTAAATTGAACAAATTATTGACAATACATAAATCCCTATTTGTGTTTAAATTCCAAAAAGCTAAAAAAAATATCATGTTTTGATTTTTCAATTTATTGTTAATCCCACTACATTTTGAATGGTGAGAAAAACATAATAATTGAATTTTGCTAATTGAACAAAAATATAAGTACTAGACTCAATTGTACAAAATACACTTTAGTGGATGAATATGATAAATAGCAATCCTAAGTTTTAATGTTAGGTCAAGCATATTCCTCTTGAAGGGAGTTGGGAAACTTCTTATTAGAGTCCATTGCATTTGCTTTTTCTTAAGTAATATATTTGTCGACACGAATTATAGAAATCATTTCAACTTGCATTGTGGCAAAGGAGGCAATTAAAAAAATTACAAAATTTAAATTAAACTAATTATTGACAATGCATAAATCCCAATTTGTGTCTAAATTCCAAAAGCTAAAAAAAATAATGTTTTCATTTTTCAATTTATTGTTAATCCCATTACATTTTGAATGGAGAGAAAAACATATTATTTGAATTTTGCTAGTTGAACAAAAATACAAGTAGTGGACTCAACTGTGTAGAATACACTTTACTGGATGAATATTATAAATACTAATCCTAAGCTTTAATGTTGAGTCAAACATATTACTCTTGAGAGGAGTGGGGAAACTTCTTATTAGGGTCCTATTGCATTTGCTTTTTCTTAAGGAACATGTTTGTAGACTCGAATTATATAAATCATTTCTACTCGCATTGTGGCAAAGGAGGAAATTAAAAAAATTACAAAATTTAAATTCAAGTAATTATTGAGAATGCATAAATCCCTATAAGTTTTTAAAATTCAAAAAGTTGAAAAAATACAATGTTTCATTTTTCAATTTATTGTACATCCCACTACATTTTGAATGGTCCGAAAAACATAATGCTTGAATTTGTTAATTGAACAAAAATACAAGTAATGGACACAATTGTATGAAATACACTTTAGTGGATGAATATTATAAATAACAATCCTATGGTTTAATGTTGGGTCAAGCATGTTGCTTTTAAGGGAAGTGGGGAAACTGCTTATTAGAGTCCATTGCATTTGCCTTTTCTTAAGTAATAGGTTTGTAGACACAAATTATAAAAATCATTTCAACTTGTGTTATGGCAAAGGAGGCAATGAAAAAAATTACAAAATTTAAATTGAACTAATTATTGACAATCCATAAATCCCTATTTGTTTTTAAATTCCAAAAAGTTGAAAAAATATAATGTTTTGATTTTTCAATTTATTGTTAATCCCACTACATTTTGAATAGTAAGCAAGACATAATATTTGAATTTTTCTAATTGAACAAAAATAGAAGTAATAGGCTTAATTGTACAAAATACACATTAGTGGATGAATACTATAAATAGCAATCCTAAGTTTTAATGTTGGGTCAAGCATATTGCTCTTGAGGGAAGTGAGGAAACCTCTTATTAGAGCCCATTGCATTTGATTTATCATAAATAATATGTTTCTAGACTAAAATTATATAAATCTTTTCAACTTGCATTATGGCAAAGGAGACAATTAAAAAAATAATAAAATTTAAATTCGACTAATTATTCATAGTGCATAAATCCCTCAAAGAGTTTAAAATTCAAAAAATTGAAAAAAAACAATCTTTTGATTTTTCAATGTATTGTTAATCCCACTGCATCTTGAATGGTAGGAAAAACATAATATTTAAATTTGTTAGTTGAACAAAAATACAACTAATAGACTCAATTATATAAAATACATTTTAATAGATGAATATGATAAATAGCAATCCTAAGGTTTAATGTTGGGTCAAGCATATTGCTCTTGAGGGGAGTCGGGAAACTTCTTATTATCGTCCATTGCATTTGCTTCTTCTTAAGTAATATGTTTGTAGACTCGAATTATACAAATCATTTCAACTTGCATTGTGGCAAACGAGGCAATTAAAAAAACTACAAAATTTAAATTCAACTAATTATTGACAATGTATAAATCCCTATAAGTCTTTAAAATTCAAAAAGTTGATAAAATACAATCTTCTGATTTTTCAATTTATTCTTAATCCCACTACATTTTTGAATGGTGGGAAAACATAATATTTGAATTTTGCTAATTAAACATTATAAATGTATAAAATACATTTTAGTGGATGAATATTATAAATAGCAATCCTAAGGTTTAATGTTGGGTCAAGCATATTACTCTTGAGGAGAGTGGGGAAACTTCTTATTAGAGTCCATTTCATTTGATTTTTCGTAAGAAATATGTTTGTCGACTCAAATTATATAAATCTTTTCAACTTGCATTGTGGCAAAGGAGGCAATAAAAAATTACAAAATTTAAATGGAATTAATTATTGACAATGCATAAATCCCTATTGTTTTAAATTCCAAAAAGCAGAAAAAATATAATGTTTTGATTTTTGAATTTATTGTTAATCCCACTACATTTTGAATGGTGAGAAAAACATAATATTTGAATTTTGCTAATTGAACAAAAATACAAGTAATGGACTCAATTGTATAAAATACACTTTAGTGGATGAATATTATAAATAGCAATCCTAAGCTTTATTGTTGGGTCAAGCATATTGCTCTTGAGGGGAGTGGGCAAACTTCTTATTAGAGTCCATTGTATTTGCTTTTTCATAAGTAATATGTTTTGATTTTCAATTTATTATTAATGTCACTGCTTTTTGCGTTGTGAGAAAAAAATAATATTAAAATAAGTTAGTTGAACAAAAATAGAAGTAATGGATTCAATTGTATAAAATAAAATTTAGTAGATGGATATTATAAATAGCAATCCTAAGGTTTAATGTTGGGTCAAGCATGTTGCTTTTGAGGGGAGTGGGGAAACTTCTTATTAAAGTCCATTGCATTTGCTTTTTCTTAAGTAATAGGTTTATAGACTCAAATTATATAAATCATTTCAATTTGCATTGTGGCAAAGGAGGCAATTAAAACAATTACAAAATTTAAATGTAACTAATTATTAACAATGCATAAATCCCTATAAGAGTTTGAAATTCAAAAGTTGAAAAAATATAATGTTTTGATTTTTCAATTTATTCTTAATCTCACTGCATTTTGAATGGTGAGAAAAACATAATATTTGAATTTGTTAATTGAACAAAAATACATGTAATGGACTTAATTGTATAAAATACACTTGAGTGGATGAATATTATAAATAGCAATTCGAAGCTTTAATGTTGGGTTAAGCATATTACCCTTGTGGAGAGTGGGGAAACTTCATATTAAAGTCCATTGCATTTGCTTTTCTTTAAGTAATTTGTTTGTTGAGTCAAATTATATAAATCATTTCAACTTGCATTGTGGAAAAGGAGGCAATTAAAAAAATTACCAAATTTAAATTCAAATAACTATTGACAATGCATAAATCCCTATAAGTTTTGAAAATTCAAAAATGTTGAAAAAATACAATATTTTGATTTTTCAATTTTTTGTTTGTCCCACTGTATTTTGTATAGTGAGAAAAATAAAATATTTGAATTTTGCTAATTGAACATAAATACAAGTAATGGACTCAATAGTATAAAATACAATTTAGTAGATAAATATTATAAATAGCAATCCTAAGGTTGAATGTTGGGTCAAGCATGTTGCTTTTGAAGGGAGTAGGGAAACCTTTTATTAGAGTCCATTGCATTTGCTTTTTCTTAAGTAATAGGTTTGTAGACTTGAATTATATAAATCATTTCAACTTGCATTGTGGCAAAGGAGGCAATTAAAACAATTACAAAAGTTAAATTTAACTAATTATTAACAATGCATAAATCCCTCTAAAAGTTTAAAATTCAAAAAGTTGGAAAAATACAATGTTTTAATTTTTCAATTTATTGTTAATCCCACTACATTTTGAATGGTGAGAAAAACATAATATTTGAATTTGTTAATTGAACAAAAATACAAGTAATGGACTCAATTGTATAAAATACACTTTAGTGGATGAATATTATAAATAGCAATCCTAAGCTTTATTGTTGGGTCAAGCATATTGCTCTTAAGGGGAGTGGGCAAATTTCTTATTAGAGTTCATTGTATTTGCTTTTTCATAAGTAATATGTTTTGATTTTTCAATTTATTATTAATGCCACTGCTTTTTACGTGGTGAGAAAAAATAATATTAAAATAAGTTAGTTGAACAAAAATATAAGTAATAGATTCAATTGTATAAAATACAATTTAGTGAATGAATATTATAAATAGCAATCTTAAGGTTTAATGTTGGGTCAAGCATGTTGCTCTTGAGGGGAGTGAGGAAACTTTTTATTAGAGTCCATTGCATTTGCTTTTTGTTAAGTAATAGGTTTGTAGACTTGAATTATATAAATCATTTCAACTTGCATTGTGGCAAAGGAGGCAATTAAAACAATTACAAAAGTAAATTTAACTAATTATTAACAATGCATAAATCCCTCTAAGAGTTTAAAATTCAAAAAGTTGGAAAAATACAATGTTTTAATTTTTCAATTTATTGTTAATCCCACTACATTTTGAATGGTGAGAAAAACATAATATTTGAATTTGTTAATTAAAGAAAAATATAAGTAATGGACTTAATTGTACAAAATACAGCTTAGTAGATGAATATTATAAATAGCAATCCTAAGCTTTAATGTTGGGGAAACATCTTATTAAAGCCCATTGTATTTGATTTTTCATAAGTAATATGTTTCTAGACTAAAATTGTATAAATCATTTCAACTTGCATCATGGCAAAGGGGACAATTAAAAAATGAAAAAATTTAAATTTAACTTATTATTAACAATGTATAAATCCTTCAAAGAGTTTAAAATTGAAAATTTTGAAAAAATACAATGTTTTAATTTTTCAATTTATTGTCAATCCTACTGCATTTTGAATTAGTTGGGAAAAACATAATATTTGAATTTCTTAATTAAACAAAAATACNCACTGCATTTTGAATAATGATAAAAACATAATATTTGAATTTCTTAATTGAACAACAATACAAGTAATGGACTGAATTGTATAAAATACACTTTAGTGGATGAATATTATAAATAGCAATCATAAGGTTCAATGTTGGGTTAAGCATATTGCTCTTGAGGGAAAAACATAATATTATAAATATTCTTAATCCCAGTACATTTTTGAATGGTGGGAAAAACATAATATTTGAATTTGTTAATTAAACAAAAATACAAGTAATGGACTCAATTGTATAAAATACACTTTAGTGGATGAATATTATAAATAGCAATCCTAAGCATTAATGTCGAGTCAAGCATATTACCCTTGAAGGGAGTGTAAAAACTTCTTATTAGAGTCTATTGCACTTGCTTTTTTGTAAGTAATATGTTTGTCGACTCAAATTATATAAATCATTTTAACTTGCATTGTGGCAAAGGAGTCAATTAAAAAAAATTACAAAATTTAAATTTAACTAATTGTTGACGATGCATAAATCCC
Organism: Bruguiera gymnorhiza; assembly: GCA_020883675.1. NCBI lineage: Eukaryota > Viridiplantae > Streptophyta > Magnoliopsida > Malpighiales > Rhizophoraceae > Bruguiera > Bruguiera gymnorhiza. The sequence goes on from JAIRCJ010000270.1 coordinate 219,360, forward strand.
TATAAGTTTTGAAAATTCAAAAAGTGGAAAAAATACAATGTTTTGATTTTTCAAATTATTGTTAAACCCACTGAATTTTGAATGGTGAGAAAAACATAATGTTTGAATTTCTTAATTGAACAAAAATACATGTAATGGACTCAATTGTATAAAATACATTTTAGTGGATGAATATTATAAATAACAATCCTAAGCTTTAATGTTGTGCCAAGCATATTGCTTTTGAGGGGAATGGGGAAACTTCTTATTAGAGTCCATTGCATTTGCTTTTTCCTAAGTAATATGTTTGTAGACTCGAATTATACAACTCATTTCAACTTGCATTGTGGCAAACGAGGCACTTAAAAAAATTACAAATTTTGAATTGAACTAATTATTGACAATGCATAAATCCCTCAAAGTGTTTAAAATTGAAAATTTTCAAAAAATACAATGTTTTCAATTTTCAATTTACTGTCAATCCCACTTAATTTTGAATGGTGAGAAAAACATAATGTTTGAATTTCTTAATTGAACAAAAATACATGTAATGGACTCAATTGTATAAAATACATTTTAGTGGATTATTAATATAAATAGCAATCTTGAGCTTTAATGTTGGGTCAAGTATATTGCTTTTGAGGGGAGTGGGAAACTTCTTATTAGAGTTCATTGCATTTGCTTTTTCTTAAAATGAAGCAATTAAAAAATTACAAAATTTAAATTCAACTAATTATTAACAATGCATAAATCCCTCAAGGAGTTTAAAATTGAAAAATTTGAAAAAATACAATATTTTCAATTTTCAATTTATTATCAGTCCCACTGAATTTTGAATAGTGAGAAAAACATAATGTTTGAATTTCTTAATTGAACATAAATACATGTAATGGACTCAATTGTATAAAATACATTTTAATGGATAAATATTATAAATAGCAATCTTAAACTTTAATGTTGGGTCAAACATATTGCTTTTGAGGGGACTGGGAAAACTTCTTATTAGAGTCTATTGCATTTGCTTTTTCTTAAGTAATATATTTATAGACTCGAATTATACAAATCATTTCAACTTGCTTTGTTACGAATGAGACAATTAAAAAAATTACAAAATTTAAATTCAACTAATTATTGACAATGCATAAATCCCTATAATTCTTTAAAATTCAAAAGGTTGATAAAATACAATCTTTTGATTTTTCAATTTATTCTTAATCCACTACATTTTTGAATGGTGAGAAAAATATAATATTTGAATTTGTTAATTGAACAAAAATACAAGTAATGAACTCAATTTTATAAAATACACTTTAGTGAATGAATATTATAAATAGCAATCCTAAACATTAATGTCGGGTCAAGCATATTACCCTTGAAGGGAGTGCAGAAACTTCTTATTAGAGTCCATTGCATTTGCTTTTTTGTAAGTAATATGTTTGTCGACTCGAATTATATAAATCATTTCAACTTGCATTGTGGCAAAGGAGTCAATTAATCCCACTACATTTTGAATGGTTGGAAAAATATAATATTTGAATTTGTTAATTGCTCAAAAATACAAGTAATGGACTCAATTGTAAAAAATAGATTTTAGTGGATGAATATTATAAATAGCAATCCTACGGTTTAGTGTTCTGTGAAGTATATTGCTTTTGAGGGGAGTGGGAAAATTTTTTATTAGAGTCCACTGCATTTGCTTTTTCTTAAGTAATATACTTATAGACTCAAATTATACAAATCATTTAAACTTTCTTTGTGGTAAACGAGGCAATTAAAAAAATTACAAAATTTAAATTCAACTAATTATTGACAATACATAAATCCCTATAATTCTTTAAAATTCAAAAAGTTGATAAAATACAATCTTCTAAATTTTGAATTTATTCTTTATCCCACTACATTTTTTAATTGCGGGAAAAACATAATATTTGAATTTGTTAATTGAACAAAAATACAAGTAATGGATTCAATTGTATAAAATACACTTTAGTGGATGAATATTATAAATGGCAATCCTAAGTTTTAATGTTGGGTCAAGCATATTGCTCTTGACGGGAGTGCGGAAACTTCTTATTAAAGTCCATTGGATTTGATTTTTCATAAGTAATATATTTGTAGGGTAAAATTCTATAAATCATTACAACTTGCCTTATGGCAAAGGAGACAATTAAAAAGATGACAAAATTTAAATTCAACTGATTATTAACAATATAGAAATCCCTTAAAGTGTTTAAAGTTCAAAAAGTTGAAAAAATTCAATGTTTTGATTTTTCAATTTATTTTTCATTTCACTGCATTTTGAATGGTGAGAAAAACATAATGTTTGAATTTGTTAATTGAACAAAAATACAAGTAATGGACTCAATTGTATAAAATACATTTTAGTGGATGAATATTATAAATAGCATTCCTAAGGTTTAGTGTTCTATGAAGCATATTGCTCTTAAGGGAAGTGGGGAAACTTCTTATTATAGTCCATTGCATTTGCTTTTTCTTAAGTAATATGTTTGTAGACTCAAATTATATAAATCATTTCAATTTGCATTGTGGCAAAGGAGGCAATTAAAACAATTACAAAATTTAAATGTAACTAATTATTAACAATGCATAAATCCCTATAAGAGTTTGAAATTCAAAAGTTGAAAAAATATAATGTTTTGATTTTCAAATTATTCTTAATCCCACTACATTTTGAATGGTGAGAAAAACATAATATTTGAATTTTGCTAATTAAACAAAAATACAAATAGTAGACTCAATTGTATAAAATACACTTTAATGTATTAATATTATAAATAGCAATCCTAAGTTTTAATTTTGGGTCAACCATAATCCTCTTTAGGGGAGTAGGGAAACTTCTTATTATTGTCCACTACATTCACTTTTTCTTAAGTAATATATTTGTCGACATGAATTATAGAAATCATTTCAACTTGCGTTGTGGCAAAGGAGGCAATTAAAAAAATTACAAAATTTAAATTGAACTAATTATTGACAATGTATAAATCCTTATTTATGTCTAAATTCCAAAAAGCTAAAAAAATATAATATTTTGATTTTTCAATTTATTATTAATCCTACTACATTTTGAATGGTGAGAAAAACATAATAATTGAATTTTGCTATTTGAACAAAAATACAAGTATTGAACTTAATTGTATAAAATACACTTTAGTGGATGAATATAATAAATAGCAATCCTAAGCTTTAATGTTAGGTCAAGCATATTCCTCTTAAGGGGAGTCGGGAAACTTCTTATTAGAGTCCATTGCATTTGCTTTTTTGTAAGTAATATATTTGTTGACACGAATTATAGAAATCATTTCAACTTGCATTGTGGCAAAGGAGGTAATTAAAAAAATTACAAAATTTAAATTCAACTAATTGTTGATAATGCATAAATCCCTATTTGTTTTTAAATTCCAAAAAGTTGAAAAAATATAATATTTTGATTTGTCAATTTATTGTTAATCCCACTACATTTTGAATAGTGACAAAAATATAATATTTGAATTTTGCTCGTTGTACAAAAATACAAATAATAGACTCAATTGTATAAAATACACTTTAGTGTATTAATATTAAAAATAGCAATCCTAAGTTTTAATTTTGGGTTAAGCATAATCCTCTTGAAGGGAGTGGGGAAACTTCTTATTAGAGTCCATCGCATTTGCTTTTTCTTAAGTAATATATTTGTCGTCACAAATTATAGAAATCATTTTAACTTGCATTGTGGTAAAGGAGGCAATTAAAAAAATTACAAAATTTAAATTGAACTAATTATTAACAATACATAAATCCCTATTTGTGTTTAAATTCCAAAAAGCTAAAAAAATATAATGTTTTGATTTTTCAATTTATTGTTAATCCCACTACATTTTGAATGGTGAGAAAAACATAATAATTGAATTTTGCTAATTGAACAAAAATACAAGTACTGGACTCAATTGTACAAAATCCACTTTAGTGGATGAATATGATAAATAGCAATCCTAAGTTTTAATGTTGGGTCAAGCATAATCCTCTTGAAGGGAGTGGGGAAACTTCTTATTAGAATCCACTGCATTTGCTTTTTCTTAAATAATATATTTGTCGACATGAATTATTGAAATCATTTCAACTTGCGTTGTGGCAAAGGAGGCAATTAAAAAAATTAAAAAATTTAAATTGAACAAATTATTGACAAAACATAAATCCCTATTTGTGTTTAAATTCCAAAAAGCTAAAAAAATATAATGTTTTGATTTTTCAATTTATTGTTAATCCCGCTACATTTTGAATGGTGAGAAAAACATAATAATTGAATTTTGCTAATTGAACAAAAATACAAGTACTAGACTCAATTGTACAAAATACACTTTAGTGGATGAATATGATAAATAGCAATCCTAAGTTTTAATGTTGGGTCAAGCATATTCCTCTTGAGGGGAGTTAGGAAACTTCTTATTAGAGTCCATTGCATTTGCTTTTTCTTAAGTAATATATTTGTCGACATGAATTATAGAAATCATTTCAACTTGCATTGTGGCAAATGAGGCAATTAAAAAAAGTACAAAATTTAAATTGAACTAATTATTGATAATGCATGAATGCCAATTTGTGTCTAAATTCCAAAAAGCTAAAAGTAATAATGTTTTCATTTTTCAATTTATTGTTAATCCCACTACATTTTGAATGGAGAGAAAAATATAATATTTGAATTTTGCTAGTTGAACAAAAATACAAGTAATGGACTCAACTGTGTAAAATACACTTTACTGGATGAATATTATAAATACTAATCCTAAGCTTTAATGTTGAGTCAAACATACTACTCTTGAGAGGAGTAGGGAAACTTCTTATTAGGGTCCATTGCATTTGCTTTTTCTTAAGGAACATGTTTGTAGACTCGAATTATATAAATCATTTCAACTCGCATTGTGGCAAAGGAGGAAATTAAAAAAATTACAAAATTTAAATTCAAGTAATTATTGAGAATGCATAAATCCCTATAAGTCTTTAAAATTCAAAAAGTTGAAAAAATACAATGTTTTGATTTTTCAATTTATTGTACATCCCACTACATTTTGAATGGTCCGAAAAACATAATGCTTGAATTTCTTAATTGAACAAAAATACAAGTAATGGACACAATTGTATGAAATACACTTTAGTGGATGAATATTATAAATAGCAATCCTATGGTTTAATGTTGGGTCAAGCATGTTGCTCTTGAGGGAAGTGGGGAAACTGCTTATTAGAGTCCATTGCATTTGCCTTTTCTTAAGTAATAGGTTACACTTTAGTGGATGAATATTATAAATAGCAATCCTATGGTTTAATGTTGGGTCAAGCATGTTGCTCTTGAGAGAAGTGGGGAAACTGCTTATTAGAGTCCATTGCATTTGCCTTTTCTTAAGTAATAGGTTTGTAGACACAAATTATAGAAATCATTTCAACTTGTGTTATGGCAAAAGAGGCAATTAAAAAAATTACAAAATTTAAATTGAACTAATTATTGACAATCCATAAATCCCTATTTGTTTTTAAATTCCAAAAAGTTGAAAAAATATAATGTTTTGATTTTTCAATTTATTGTTAATCCCACTACATTTTGAATAGTGAGGAAGACATAATATTTGAATTTTTCTAATTGAACAAAAATAGAAGTAATGGGCTTAATTGTACAAAATACACTTTAGTGGATGAATACTATAAATAGCAATCCTAAGTTTTAATGTTGGGTCAAGCATATTGCTCTTGAGGGAAGTGGGGAAACCTCTTATTAGAGCCAATCGCATTTGATTTATCATAAATAATATGTTTCTATACTAAAATTATATAAATCTTTTCAACTTGCATTATGGCAAAGGAGACAATTAAAAAAATAATAAAATTTAAATTCGACTAATTATTCATAGTGCATAAATCTCTCAAAGAGTTTAAAATTCAAAAAATTGAAAAAACACAATCTTTTGATTTTTCAATGTATTGTTAATCCCACTGCATTTTGAATGGTAGGAAAAACATAATATTTAAATTTGTTAATTGAACAAAAATACAACTAATGGACTTAATTATATAAAATACATTTTAGTGGATGAATATTATATATAGCAATCCTAAGATTTAATGTTAGGTCAAGCATATTGCTTTTGAGGGGAGTCGGGAAACTTCTTATTATTGTCCATTGCATTTGCTTCTTCTTAAGTAATATGTTTGTAGACTCGAATTATACAAATCATTTCAACTTGCATTGTGGCAAACGAGACAATTAAAAAAATTACAAAATTCAAATTCAACTAATTAGTGACAATGCATAAATCCCTATAAGTCTTTAAAATTCAAAAAGTTGATAAAATACAATCTTCTGATTTTTCAATTTATTCTTAATCCCACTATATTTTTGAATGGTGGGAAAAACATAATATTTGAATTTTGCTAATTGAACATTATAAATGTATAAAATACATTTTAGTGTATGAATATTATAAATAGTAATCCTAAGGTTTAATGTTGGGTCAAGCATATTACTCTTGAGGAGAGTGGGGAAACTTCTTATTAGAGTCCATTGCATTTGATTTTTCGTAAGAAATATGTTTGTCGACTCGAATTATATAAATCTTTTCAACTTGCATTGTGGCAAAGGAGGCAATAAAAAAATTACAAAATTTAAATGGAATTAATTATTGACAATGCATAAATCCCTATTTGTTTTTAAATTCCAAAAAGCAGAAAAAAATGTAATGTTTTGATTTTTTGAATTTATAGTCCATTGCATTTGCTTTTTCTTAAGTAATAGGTCTGTAGACTCAAATTATATAAATCATTTCAATTTGCATTGTGGCAAAGGAGGCAATTAAAACAATTACAAAATTTAAATGTAACTAATTATTAACAATGCATAAATCCCTATAAGAGTTTGAAATTCAAAAGTTGAAAAAATATAAGGTTTTGATTTTTCAATTTATTCTTAATCCCACTACATTTTGAATGGTGAGAAAAACATAATATTTGAATTTGTTAATTGAACAAAAATACATGTAATGGACATAATTGTATAAAATACACTTTAGTGGATGAATATTATAAATAGCAATCCGAAGTTTTAATGTTGGGTTAAGCATATTACCCTTGTGGAGAGTGGGGAAACTTCATATTAAAGTCCATTGCATTTGCTTTTCTTTAAGTAATTTGTTTGTTGAGTCAAATTATATAAATCATTTCAACTTGCATTGTGGAAAAGGAGGCAATTAAAAAAATTACCAAATTTAAATTCAAATAACTATTGACAATGCATAAATCCCTATAAGTTTTGAAAATTCAAAAAGTTGAAAAAACACAGTATTTTAATTTTTCAATTTTTTGTTTATCCCACTGTATTTTGTATGGTGAGAAAAATATAATATTTGAATTTTGCTGATTGAACATAAATACAAGTAATGGACTCAATGGTATAAAATACAATTTAGTAGATAAATATTATAAATAGCAATCCTAAGGTTGAATGTTGGGTCAAGCATGTTGCTCTTGAAGGGAGTGGGGAAACTTTTTATTAGAGTCCATTGCATTTGCTTTTTCTTAAGTAATAGGTTTGTAGACTCGAATTATATAAATCATTTCAACTTGCATTGTGGCAAAGGAGGCAATTAAAATAATTACAAAAGTTAAATTTAACTAATTATTAACAATGCATAAATCCCTCTAAGAGTTTAAAATTCAAAAAGTTGGAGAAATACAATGTTTTAATTTTTCAATTTATTGTTAATCCCACTACATTTTGAATGGTGAGAAAAACATAATATTTGAATTTGTTAATTGAAGAGAAATACAAGTAATGGACTCAATTGTATAAAATACACTTTAGTAGATGAATATTGTAAATAGCAATCCTAAGGTTTAATGTTGGGGAAACATCTTATTAAAACCCATTGTATTTGATTTTTCATAAGTAATATGTTTCTAGACTAAAATTGTATAAATCATTTCAACTTGCATGATGGCAAAGGGGACAATTAAAAAAATGAAAAAATTTAAATTTAACTGATCATTAATAATGTATAAATCCTTCAAAGAGTTTAAAATTGAAAATTTTGAAAAAGTACAATGTTTTAATTTTTCAATTTATTGTCAATCCTAACGCATTTTGAATAGTTGGAAAAACAAAATATTTGAATTTCTTAATTAAACAAAAATACAAGTAATGCACTCTATTGTATAAAATATACTTTAGTGGATGAATATTATAACTAGCAATCCTACGCTTTAATGTTGGGTCAAGCATATTCCTCTTTAAGGGAGTGGGGAAACTTCTCATTAGAGTCCATTGTATTTGCTTTTTCTTAAGTAATATATTTGTCGACATGAATTATAGAAATCATTTCAACTTGTGTTGTCGCAAATGAGGTAATTAAAAGAATTCAAAAATTTAAATTGAACTAATTATTGACAATGCATAAATCCTTATTTGTTTTTAAATTCCAAAAAGTTGAAAAAACATAATGTTTTGATTTTTCAATTTATTGTTAATCCCACTACATTTTGAATGGTGAGAAAAATATAATATTTGAATTTGTTAATTGAACAAAAATACAAGTAATGGACTCAATTGTACAAAATACACATTTGTAGATTAATATTATAAATAGCAATCCTAAACTTTAATGTTGGGTCAAGCATATTGCTCCTGAGGGAGTGGGGAAACTTCTTATTAGTGTCCATTGCATTTGATTTTTCATAAGTAATATGTTTGTCGACTCAAATTATATAAATAATTTCAACTTGCATTGTGGCAAAGGAGGCAATTAAAAAAATTACAAAATTTGAATTCAACTAATTATTAACAATACATAAATCCCTATTAGTTTTTAAAATTCAGAAACTTGAAAAAATACAATGTTTTAATTTTTCAATTTATTGTTAATCCCACTACATTTTGAACGGTGAGAAAAACATAATATTTGAATTTCTTAATTGAACAAAAATAAAAGTAATGGACTCAATTGTACAAAATACACATTAGTGGCTGAATGTTATAAATAACAATCCTAAGCTTTAATGTTAGGTCAAGCATATTCCTCTTAAGGGGAGTCAGGAAACTTCTTATTAGAGTCCATTGCATTTGCTTTTTCATAAGTAATATATTTGTTGACACGAATTATAGAAATCATTTCAACTTGCATTGTGGCAAAGGAGACAATTAAAAAAATTACAAAATTTAAATTGAACTAATTATTGACAATCCATAAATCCTTAATTGTTTTTAAATTCCAAAAATTTGAAAAAATATAATGTTTTGATTTTTCAATTTATTATTAATCCCACTGCATTTTGAATGGTGAGAAAAATATAATATTTGAATTTTTCTAAGTCAACAAAAGTACAAGTAATGGACTCAACTATATAAAATACACTTTACAGGATGAATATTATAAATAGTAATCCTAAACTTTAATGTTGAGTCAAGCATATTACTCTTGAAGGGAGTGGGGAAACTTTTTATTAGGATCCATTGCATTTGCTTTTTCTTAAGGAATATGTTTGTAGACTCGAATTATATAAATCATTTCAACTTCCATTGTGGCAAAGGAGGCAATTAAAAAAATTAAAAAATTTAAATTCAACTAATTATTGACAATACATAAATCCCTACAAGTTTTTAAAATTCAAAAAGTTGAAAAAATACAATACTTTGATTTTTCAATTTATTGTTAATCCCACAACAATTTTAATGGTGAGAAAAACATAATATTTGAATTTTTTAATTGAACAAAAATACAAATAATGGACTCAATAGTACAAAATACACTTTAGTGGATGAATATTATAAATAGCAATCCTAAGTTTTAATGTTGGGTCAAGCATCTTACTCTTGAAGGAAGTGGAGAAACTTTTTAGTAGAGCCCATTGCATTTGATTTATCATAAATAATATGTTTCTAGGCTAAAATTATATAAATCTTTTCAACTTGCATTATATAAATACAATGTTTTGATTTTTCAATTTATTGTTAATTTCACTACATTTTGAATGATGAGAAAAACATAATATTTGAATTTGTTAATTGAACAAAAATACAAGTAATGGACTCAATTGTATAAAATACATTTTAGTGGATGAATATTATAAATAGCAATCCTTAGGTTTAATATTGGGTCAAGCATATTGCTCTTGAGGGGAGTAGGGAAACTTTTTATTATAGTCCTTTGCATTTGCTTTTTCTTAAGTAATATGTTTGTAGACTCGAATTATACAAATCATTTTAACTTGCATTATGGCAAAGGAGGCAATTAAATCAATTACAAAATTTAAATTTAACTAATTATTAACAATGCATAAATCCCAATAAGAGTTTAAAAATCAAAATTTTGAAAAAATACAATGTTTTGATTTTTCAACTTATTGTTAATCCCACTACATTTTGAATGATGAGGAAAATATAATTTTTGAATTTTTTAATTCAACAAAAATACAAGTAATGGACTCAATTGTACAAAATACACTTGAGTGGATGAATATTATAAATAACAACCTTAAGTTTTGATGTTGGGTCAAGCATATTACTCTTGAATGAAGTGGGAAAACTTCTTATTAGGGCTCATTGCATTTGATTTTTCATAAGTAATATGTTTCTAGACTAAAATTGTATAAATCATTTCAATTTGCATTATGGCTAAGGGGACAATTAAAAAAATGACAAAATTTAAATTCAATTGATTATTAACAATACATAAATCGCTCAAAGAGTTTAAAAATGAAAAATTTGAAAAAATATGATGCTTCCATTTTTCAATTTATTGTCAATCCCACTGCATTTTGAATGGTGAGAAAAACATAATATTTGAATTTGTTAATTAAACAAAAATAAAAGTAATAGACTTAATTGTACAAAATACACTTTAGTGGATTAAAGTTCCCAACTTCACCTTAAGATCTACTAGTTTGTGATACTGAGAAGGGGGTGAATTAGTATCACCACAATTCGTAATTCGCAGGTAAGTGAACAACTTCAATCTCTTCTTAAAAGCAAACTCTTTCTCAGATTCAAATAAGGTAGATCTATTGTTACCTACTAATCACAATAGTCCCCAAAGTCACCTTTCAGACACCTTGCCTAATAGACAATTCAGATGTTCTTGTTTAGGTTTTCGTTAAGTTATGGGTTGGCTGATACTTTAGCTGCATTCACAACTCAATTCAAAACACAGAACGTGAAGCAAATTAAGGACACACGAGATTTACGTGGTTCTGTGACGTACATCCACGGTGGTAGTTAAGACTATCCACTATACTTGAGAATTCCTATTACAATGGATGTCTTAATCTTCTGCTCCTTTCACTATTGCAATTACTAAGCAAATACAATACAAAGAGTGTCAATTACTGTGTCTACCCTTCTTCTAGCTTGTCTTGCCTCTGTTGAATTGAAAGGCTACTCCACTGCCGCTTAGAAGTTCACCGCAATGCTCTCTAACCTCTCTTGAAGAAATCTAGAAATACATTGAGTTCTTTCTGATGCTTTGCCGAATTCCTTCTCTAAGTTGTCTCACACAGCTCCTGCTTTCATTGTCTCACGGTCTCACCCGTCTCCTATTTCACGGTCTTACTGTTTCACAGCCTTTCCTCACACTTCTGGTCTGTCATGCCGTTGCACGTTCTGGTCTCACGCTATCTCCTGATGTACACCCACACTATTGGTCTGCCATTTCACGTCTCTTGGTCTGCCTCACGCTACTGGTTTTTCTGGTTCACGTCTTTTGGCCTGCCTTATGCTTCTGGTCTACTGTCTTCTCTTCCAGGTGGTCTCATGGATACCAGGTCTGCTGTCTTCTCTTCCGGGTGGTCTGTTTCTTATTTCTCCTCTTGCTGGTGGTGCGTTTCTGGTTTGCTTGCAAGACGTGTTTCTGGTTTCCTTGTAGGAGGTCGCACGTTCTGGTTTGCTCTCCCGGTGGTGACGTTTCTGGTTTGCTCTCCCGGTGGTGTCGCTTCTGATCTCTTGCCATTATGCTCTCTTTTTGGCCGTCTCCTCTCCACCTTTGTTCTTCATTCAGCCCCCCTTCGGCTGTCTCCTCTTTTTCTCCTTTTTTTTTGCCGACAGTGAGGTTCCCATTTGGTATATTATTTTCTTTTCTTTTTGGCCAGTTGTTGTAGGGTTGCCATTTATTCAATTTTGTTGGCCCCCTTTTTGTTTTGTCTTCCAAGGCCTTTATATACTCTCTTCCATAAAACCCTAATAGGGCTTACGTGGCGGATTTACGTTCTTGCCCTTATGTGGCAAATTCACTTTCTTGCCCTTCCATATGGCTTTACTTTCTTGCACACTTAACTCTAGTTGACAACAATTACAACTCATACAAGGCTGTGGGAACAAATGGATGAATATTATAAATAGCAATCCTAAGCTTTAATGTTAGGTCAAGCATATTACTCTTAAATGAAGCGGGGAAACTTCTTATTAGAGCTCATTGCATTTAATTTTCATACGTAATATGTTTCTAGACTAAAATTGTATAAATCATTTGAACTTGCATTAAGGAAAAGGGGACAATTAAAAATGACAAAATTTAAATTCAACTAATTATTGATAGTCCCTAAATCCCTCAAAAGAGTTTAAAATTGAAAAATTTGAAAGAATACAATGTTTTCATTTTCAATTTATTGTTAATCCCACAGCATTTTGAATAGTGAGAAAAACATAATATTTGATTTTGTTAATTGAACAAAAATACAAGTAATGCACTCAATTGTACAAAATACACTTCGGTGGATGAATATTATAAATAGAAATTCTAAGCTTTAATGTTGGGTCATGCATATTGCACTTGAGGGAAGTGGGGAAACTTCTTATTAGAGCCCATTGCATTTGATTTATCATAAGTAATATGTTTCTAGGCTAAAATTGTATAAATCTTTTCAACTTGCATTATGGAAAAAAGGACAATTAAAAAACAAATTTAAATTTAACTGATTATTAACAATGCATAAATCCTTCAAAGTGTTTACAATTCAAAAGTTGAAAAAATACAATGTTTTTATTTTTCAATGTACTATTAATCCACTGCATTTTGAATGGTGAGAAAAACATAATATTTGAATTTGTTAAATGAACAAAATACAAAGTANCTTGTGGCAAAGGAGGCAATAAAAAAATTACAAAATTTAATGGAATTAATTATTGACAATGTATAAATCCTATTGTTTTTTAATTCCAAAAAGCAGAAAAAATATTAATGTTTTTGATTTGAATTTTAGTCATTGTTTTTATAGTCCATTGCATTTGCTTTTTCTTAAGTAATAGGTTTGTAGACTCAAATTATATAAATCATTTCAATTTGCATTGTGGCAAAGGAGGCAATTAAAACAATTACAAATTTAAATGTAACTAATTATTAACAATGCATAAATCCTATAAGAGTTTGAAATTCAAAAGTTTGAAAAATATATGTTTTGATTTTTCAATTTATTTCTTAATCCCACTACATTTTGAATGGTGAGAAAACATAATATTTGAATTTGTTAATTGAACAAAAATACATGTAATGGACTTAATTGTATAAAATACACTTTAGTGGATGAATATTATAAATAGCAATCCGAAGTTTTAATGTTGGGTTAAGCATATTACCCTTGTGGAGAGTGGGGAAACTTCATATTAAAGTCCATTGCATTTGCTTTTCTTTAAGTAATTTGTTTGTTGAGTCAAATTATATAAATCATTTCAACTTGCATTGTGGAAAAGGAGGCAATTAAAAAAATTACCAAATTTAAATTCAAATAACTATTGACAATGCATAAATCCCTATAAGTTTTGAAAATTCAAAAAGTTGAAAAATACAGTATTTTAATTTTCAATTTTTTGTTTATCCCACTGTATTTTGTATGGTGAGAAAAATATAATATTTGAATTTTGCTGATTGAACATAAATACAAGTAATGGACTCAATGGTATAAAATACAATTTAGTAGATAAATATTATAAATAGCAATCCTAAGGTTGAATGGTTGGGTCAAGCATGTTGCTCTTGAAGGGAGTGGGGAAACTTTTTATTAGAGTCCATTGCATTTATTTTTTCTTAACTAATAGGTTTGTAGACTCAAATTATATAAATCATTTCAACTTGCATTGTGGCAAAGGAGGCAATTAAAATAATTACAAAAGTTAAATTTAACTAATTATTAACAATGCATAAATCCCTCTAAGAGTTTAAAATTCAAAAAGTTGAAAAATACAATGTTTTAATTTTTCAATTTATTGTTAATCCCACTACATTTTGAATGGTGAGAAAAACATAATATTTAAATTTGTTAATTGAAGAAAAATACAAGTAATGGACTCAATTGTACAAAATACAGCTTAGTGGATGAATATTATAAATAGCAATCCTAACTTTAATGTTGGGGAAACATCTTATTAAAGCCATTGTATTTGATTTTTCATAAGTAATATGTTTCTAGACTAAAATTGTATAAATCATTTCAACTTGCATCATGGCAAAGGGGACAATTAAAAAAATGAAAAAATTTAAATTTAACTGATTATTAACAATGTATAAATCCTTCAAAGAGTTTAAAATTGAAAATTTTGAAAAATACAATGTTTTAATGTTTTCAATTTATTGTCAATCCTAATGCATTTTGAATAGTTGGAAAAACAAAATATTTGAATTTCTTAATTAAACAAAAATACAAGTAATGCACTCTATTGTATAAAATATACTTTAGTGGATGAATATTATAAATAGCAATCCTACGCTTTAATGTTGGGTCAAGCACATTCCTCTTTAAGGGAGTGGGGAAACTTCTCATTAGAGTCCATTGTATTTGCTTTTTCTTAAGTAATATATTTGTCGACACGAATTATAGAAATTATTTCAACTTGTGTTGTCGCAAACAAGGTAATTAAAAGAATTAAAAATTTAAATTGAACTAATTATTGACAATGCATAAATCCCTATTTGTTTTTAAATTCCAAAAAGTTGAAAAAATATAATGTTTTGATTTTTCAATTTATTGTTAATCCCACTACATTTTGAATGGTGAGAAAAATATAATATTTGAATTTTGCTAATTGAACAAAAATACAAGTAATGGACTCAATTGTACAAAATACACATTTGTAAATTAATATTATAAATAGCAATCCTAAACTTTAATGTTGGGTCAAGCATATTGCTCCTGAGAGAGTGGGGAAACTTTTTATTAGTGTCCATTGCATTTGATTTGTCATAAGTAATATGTTTGTTGACTCAAATTATATAAATAATTTCAACTTGCATTGTGGCAAAGGAGGCAATTAAAAAAATTACAAAATTTGAATTCAACTAATTATTAACAATACATAAATCCCTATTAGTTTTTAAAATTCAGAAACTTGAAAAAATACAATGTTTTGATTTTTCAATTTATTATTAATCCCACTACATTTTGAATGGTGAGAAAAACATAATATTTGAATTTCTTAATTAAACAAAAATAAAAGTAATAGACTCAATTGTACAAAATACACATTAGTGGCTGAATGTTATAAATAGCAATCCTAAGTTTTAATGTTAGGTCAAGCATATTCCTCTTAAGGGGAGTCAAGAAACTTCTTATTAGAGTCCATTGCATTTACTTTTTCGTAAGTAATATATTTGTTGACACGAATTATAGAAATCATTTCAACTTGCATTGTGGCAAAGGAGGCAATTAAAAAAATTACAAAATTTAAATTGAACTAATTATTGACAATCCATAAATCCTTAATTGTTTTTAAATTCCAAAAATTTGAAAAAATATAATGTTTTAATTTTTCAATTTATTATTAATCCCACTACATTTTGAATGGTGAGAAAAATATAATATTTGAATTTTTCTAAGTCAACTAAAGTACAAGTAATGGACTCAACTATATAAAATACACTTTACAGGATGAATATTATAAATAGTAATCCTAAACTTTAATGTTGAGTCAAGCATATTACTCTTGAAGGGAGTGGGGAAACTTCTTATTAGGATCCATTGCATTTGCTTTTTCTTAAGGAATATGTTTGTAGACTCGAATTATATAAATCATTTCAACTTCCATTGTGGCAAAGGAGGCAATTAAAAAAATTAAAAAATTTAAATTCAACTAATTATTGACAATAAATAAATCCCTACAAGTTTTTAAAATTCAAAAGTTGAAAAAATACAATACTTTGATTTTTCAATTTATTGTTAATCCCACAACAATTTTAATGGTGAGAAAAACATAATATTTGAATTTTTTAATTGAACAAAAATACAAATAATGGACTCAATTGTACAAAATACACTTTAGTGGATGAATATTATAAATAGCAATCCTAAGTTTTAATGTTGGGTCAAGCATCTTACTCTTGAGGGAAGTGGGGAAACTTTTTATTAGAGCCCATTGCATTTGATTTATCATAAATAATATGTTTCTAGGCTAAAATTATATAAATCTTTTCAACTTGCATTATATAAATAGAATATTTTGATTTTTCAATTTATTGTTAATTTCACTACATTTTGAATGATGAGAAAAACATAATATTTGAATTTGTTAATTGAACAAAAATACAAGTAATGGACTCAATTGTATAAAATACATTTAGTAGATGAATATTATAAATAGCAATCCTTAGGTTTAATATTGGGTCAAGCATATTGTTCTTGAGGGGAGTAGGGAAACTTTTTATTATAGTCCTTTGCATTTGCTTTTTCTTAAGTAATATGTTTGTAGACTCGAATTATACAAATCATTTTAACTTGCATTATGGCAAAGGAGGCAATTAAAACAATTACAAAATTTAAATTAACTAATTATTAACAATGCATAAATCCCTATAAGAGTTTAAAATTCAAAATTTTGAAAAAATACAATGTTTTGATTTTTCAATTTATTGTTAATCCCACTACATTTTGAATGATGAGGAAAATATAATTTTTGAATTTTTTAATTCAACAAAAATACAAGTAATGGACTCAATTGTACAAAATACACTTGAGTGGATGAATATTATAAATAACAACCTTAATTTTGATGGTGGGTCAAGCATATTACTCTTGAATGAAGCGGGAAAACTTCTTATTAGAACTCATTGCACTTTATTTTTCATAAGTAATATGTTTCTAGACTAAAATTGTATAAATCATTTCAATTTGCATTATGGCAAAGGGGACAATTAAAAAAATGACAAAATTTAAATTCAATTGATTATTAACAATACATAAATCGCTCAAAGAGTTTAAAATTGAAAATTTTGAAAAAATATGATGCTTCCATTTTTCAATTTATTGTCAATCCCACTGCATTTTGAATGGTGAGAAAAACATAATATTTGAATTTGTTAATTAAACAAAAATACAAGTAATAGACTCAATTGTACAAAATACACTTTAGTGGATTGAAGTTCCCAACTTCACCCTAGGATCTACTAGTTTGTGATACTGAGAGGGGGTGAATTAGTATCACCACAATTCGTAATTCGCAGGTAAGTGAACAACTTCAATCTCTTCTTAAAAGCAAACTCTTTCTCAGATTCAACTAAGGTAGATCTATTGCTACCTACTAATCACAATAGTCCCCAAAGTCACCTTTCAGACACCTTGCCTAATAGACAATTCGGATGTTCTTGTTTAGGTTTTCGTTAGGTTATGGGTTGGCTGATACTTTAGCTGCATTCACAACTCAATTCAAAACACAGAACGTAAAGCAAATTAAGGACACACGAGATTTACGTGGTTCTGTGACGTACATCCACGGTGGTAGGGACTCTCCCTTACCGAGACTATCCACTATACTTGAGAATTCCTGTTACAATGGATGTCTTAATCTTCTGCTCCTTTCACTATTGCAATTACTAAGCAAATACAATACAAAGAGTGTCACTTACTGTGTCTACCCTTCTTCTAGCTTGTCTTGCCTCTGTTGAATTGAAAGGCTACTCCACTGCCGCTTAGAAGTTCACCGCAATGCTCTCTAACCTCTCTTGAAGAAATCTAGAAATACATTGAGTTCTTTCTGATGCTTCGCCGAATTCCTTCTCTAGGTTGTCTCACACAGCTCCTGCTTTCATTGTCTCACGGTCTCACCCGTCTCCTATTTCACGGTCTTACTGTTTCACAGCCTTTCCTCACGCTTCTGGTCTGTCACGCCGTTGCACGTTCTGGTCTCACGCTGTCTCCTGATGTACACCCACGCTTCTGGTCTGCCGTTTCACGTCTCTTGGCCTGCCTCACGCTACTGGTTTTTCTGGTTCACGTCTTTCGGCCTGCCTCACGCTTCTGGTCTGCTGTCTTCTCTTCCAGGTGGTCTCATGGATACCAGGTCTGCTGTCTTCTCTTCCGGGTGGTCTGTTTCTTATTTCTCCTCTTGCTGGTTGTGCGTTTCTGGTTTGCTTGCAGGACGTGTTTCTGGTTTCCTTGCAGGAGGTCGCACGTTCTGGTTTGCTCTCCCGGTGGTGACGTTTCTGGTTTGCTCTCCCGGTGGTGTCGCTTCTGATCTCTTGCCATTATGCTCTCTTTTCGGCCGTCTCCTCTCGACCTTTGTTCTTCGTTCAGCCCCCCTTCGGCCGTCTCCTCTTTTTCTCCTTTTTTTTTTGCCGACAGTGAGGTTCCCATTTGGTATATTATTTTCTTTTCTTTTTGGCCAGTTGTTGTAGGGTTGTCGTTTATTCAATTTTGTTGGCCCCCTTTTTGTTTTGTCTTCCAAGGCCTTTATATACTCTCTTCCATAAAACCCTAATAGGGCTTACGTGGCGGATTTACGTTCTTGCCCTTACGCGGCAAATTCACTTTCTTGCCCTTCCATGTGGCTTTACTTTCTTGCACACTTAACCCTAGTTGACAACAATTACAACCCATACAAGGCTGTGGGAACAAAATGGATGAATATTATAAATAGCAATCCTAAGCTTTAATGTTGGGTCAAGCATATTACTCTTGAATGAAGCGGGGAAACTTCTTATTAGAGCTCATTGCATTTAATTTTTCATACGTAATATGTTTCTAGACTAAAATTGTATAAATCATTTGAACTTGCATTAAGGCAAAGGGGACAATTAAAAAATGACAAAATTTAAGTTCAACTAATTATTGACAGTCCCTAAATCCCTCAAAGAGTTTAAAATTGAAAAATTTGAAAGAATACAATGTTTTCATTTTTCAATTTATTGTTAATCCCACAGCATTTTGAATAGTGAGAAAAACATAATATTTGATTTTGTTAATTGAACAAAAATACAAGTAATGCACTCAATTGTACAAAATACACTTTGGTGGATGAATATTATAAATAGAAATCCTAAGCTTTAATGTTGGGTCATGCATATTGCTCTTGAGGGAAGTGGGGAAACTTCTTATTAGAGCCCATTGCATTTGATTTATCATAAGTAATATGTTTCTAGGCTAAAATTGTATAAATCTTTTCAACTTGCATTATGGCAAAAAGGACAATTAAAAAACAAAATTTAAATTTAACTGATTATTAACAATGCATAAATCCTTCAAAGTGTTTACAATTCAAAAAGTTGAAAAAATACAATGTTTTTATTTTTCAATGTACTATTAATCCCACTGCATTTTGAATGGTGAGAAAAACATAATATTTGAATTTGTTAAATGAACAAAAATACAAATTAATGGACTCAATTGTAGAAAATACATTTTAGTGGATGAATATTATAAATAGCAATCCTAAGCTTTAATGTTGGGTCAAGCATATTACTCTTGAGGGGAGTGGGAAAATTTCTTATTAGAGTCCATTGCATTTGCTTTTTATTAAGCAATATCTTTGTAGAGTCAAATTATACAAATCATTTCAACTTGCATTGTGGCAAAGGAGGCAATTAAAACAATTACAAAATTTAAATTTAACTAATTATTAACAATGTATAAATCCCTCAAAAAGTTTAAAATTGAAAAATTTGAAAAAATACAATGTTTTCAATTTTCAATTTATTGTCAATCCCACTACATTTTGAATAGCGAGATAAACATAATATTTGAATTTGTTAATTGAACAAAAATACAAGTAATGGACTCAATTGTATAAAATACATTTTAGTGAATGAATATTATAAATAGCAATCCTCAGGTTCAATGTTGGGTCAAGCATATTGCTCTTGAGGGGAGTGGGGAAAGTTCTTATTATAGTCCATTGCATTTGCTTTTCTTAAGTAATATGTTTGTAGACTCCAATTATACAAATCATTTCAACTTGCGTTGTGGCAAAGGAGACAATTAAAACAATTACAACATTTAAATTTAACTAATTATTAACAATGCATAAATCCTCAAAAAGTTTAAAATTGAAAATTTTGAAAAAATAAAATGTTTTCAATTTTCAATTTATTGTCAATCTCACTGCATTTTGAATAGTAAGAAAAACATAATATTTGAATTTGTTAATTGAACAAAGAAATAAGTAATGGACTCAATTGTATAAAATACACTTTAGTGGATGAATATTAGAAATAGCAATCCTAAGCTTTAGTGTTGGGTCAACCATAATCCTCTTGAAGGGAGTGGGAAAACTTCTTATTAGAGCCCATTGCATTTGATTTATCATAAGTAATATGTTTCTAGACTAAAATTGTATAAATTGTTTCAATTTGCATTATGGCAAAGGAGACAATTAAAAAAATGACAAAATTTAAATTCAACTGGTTATTTACAATGCATAAATCCGTCAAAGAGTTTAAGATTCAAAAATTTGAAAAAATTCAATGTTTTGATTTTTCAATTTATTGTTAATTTCACTGCATTTTGAATGATGAGAAAAATATAATATTTGAATATGTTAATTGAACAAAAATACAAGTAATGGACTCAATTGTATAAAATACATTTTAGTGGATGAATATTATAAATAGCAATCCTCATGTTTAATGTCGGTCAAGCATATTGCTCTTGAGGGGAGTGGGGAATCTTTTTATTATAGTCCATTGCATTTGCTTTTTCTTAAGTAATATGTTTGTAGACTCGAATTATACAAATCATTTTAACTTGCATTGTGGCAAAGGAGGCAATTAAAACAATTACAAAATTTAAGTTTAACTAATTCTTAACAATACATAAATCCCTATAAGAGTTTAGAATTGAAAATTTGAAAAAATACAATGTTTTGATTTTTCAATTTATTGTTAATTCCACTGCATTTTGAATGATGAGGAAAATATAATTTTTGAATTTTTTAATTCAACAAAAATACAAGTAATGGACTCAATTGTACAAAATACACTTGAGTGGATAAATATTATAAATAGCAACCCTAAGTTTTGATGTTGGGTCAAGCATATTACTCTTGAATGAAGCGGGGAAACTTCTTATTAGAGCTCATTGCATTTGATTTTTCATAAGTAATATGTTTATAGACTAAAATTGTATAAATCATTTCAATTTGCATTATGGCAAAGGGGACAATTAAAAAAATGACAAAATTTAAATTCAACTGATTATTAACAATACATAAATCGCTCAAAGAGTTTAAAATTGAAAAATTTGAAAAAATACGATATTTTCATTTTTCAATTTATTGTCAATCTCATTGCATTTTGAATAGTGAGAAAAATATAATATTTGAATTTGTTAATTAAACAAAAATGCATGTAATGGACTCAATTGTACAAAATACACTTTAGTGGATGAATATTATAAATAACAATCCTAAACTTTAATGTTGGGTCAAGTATAGTCCTCTTGAGGGGAGTGGGGAAACTTCTTATTAGAGTCCATTGCATTTGCTTTTTCTTAAGTAATATATTTGTCGACACGAATTATAGAAATCATTTCAACTTGAGTTATGGCAAAGGAGGCAATTAAAAAAATTACAAAATTTAAATTGAACTAATTATTGACAATGCATAAATCCCTATTTGTTTTTAAATTCCAAAAAGTTGAAAAGGTATAATGTTTTGATTTTTCAATTTATTGTTAATCCCATTACTTTTTGAATGCTGAGAAAAATATAATATTTGAATTTTGCTAATTGAACAAAAATACAAGTAATGGACTCAACTGTATAAAATACACTTTACTGGATCAATATTATAAATAGTAATCCCAAGCTTTAATGTTGACTCAAGCATATTACTCTTGAGAGGAGTGGGGAAACTTTTTATTAGGGTCCATTGCATTTGTTTGTTCTTAAGAAATAAGTTTGTCAACTCGAATTATATAAATCTTTTCAACTTGCATTGTGGCAAAGGAGGCAATTAAAAATATTACAAAATTTAAATTCAACTAATTATTGTCAATGCATAAATCCCTATAAGTTTTTAAAATTCAAAAAGTTGAAAAAATACAACCTTTTGATTTTTCAATTTATTGTTAATCCCACTGCATTTTGAATGGTGAGAAAAACATAATATTTGAATTTCTTAATTGAACAAAATACAAGTAATGGACTCAATTGTATAAAATATACTTTAGTGGATGAATATTATAAATAGCAATCCTAAACTTTAATGTTGGGTCAAGCATATTATTGTTGAGGGAAGTGAGGAAACTTTTTATTAGAGCCTATTGTATTTGATTTATCATAAGTACTATGTTTCTAGACTAAAATTGTCTAAATCTTTTCAACTTGCATTATGGCAAAGGAGACAATAAAAAATGACAAAATTTCAATTCAACTAATTATTCATAATGCATAAATCCCTCAAAGAGTTTAAAATTCAAAAAGTTGAAAAAAATACAATGTTTGATTTTTCAATATATTGTAATCCCACTGCATTTTGAATGCGTGAGAAAAACATAATATTTTGAATTTTTTAATTGAACAAAAATACAAATAATGGATTAAATTAAATAAAATACACTTTAGTAGATAAATATTATAAATAGATATCCTATGCTTTAATGTTGGGTCAAGCATATTAGTCTTAAAGGGAGTGGGGAAACTTCTTATTAAAGTTGATTACATTGCTTTTTCTTTAAGCTAATAAGTTTGTTGACTCGAATTATATAAATCTTTTCAACTTGCGTTGTGGCAAAGGAGGCAATTAAAATATTATAAAATTTCAATTCAACTAATTATTGTGACAAAGTATAAATCCCTAGTAAGTTTTTTAAAATTCAAAAGTTGAAAAGAGTAACAATGTTATGATTTTCAATTTATTGTTAATCCCCACTACCTTTTAATGGTGAGAACAACATAATATTAGAATTTTGTTAATTGAACAAAAAATACAAGTAATGGACTCAATTGTACAAAATATACTTTAGTGGATGAATATTATAAATAGCATCTTAAGTTTTAATGTTGGGTGAAACATATTATTGTTAAGGGAGTGGGGAAACTTCTTATTAGAGCCCATTTCATTTGATTTTTCATAAGTATATGTTTCTAGACTAAATTGTTATAAATCGTTTCAACTTGCATCATGGCAAAGGAGACAATTAAAAAAATGACAAAATTTAAATTCAACTAATTATTAATAATGCATAAATCCCTCAAANTTGACAATGCATAAATCCTTATTTGTTTTAAATTCCAAAAAGTTGAAAAAACATAATGTTTTGATTTTTCAATTTATTGTTAATCCCACTGCATTTTGAATGGTGAGAAAAAATATATATATTTGAATTTGTTAATTGAACAAAAATACAAGTAATGCACTCATTTGTACAAAATACACATTTGTAGATTAATATTATAAATAGCAATCCTAAACTTTAATGTTTGGTCAAGCATATTGCTCCTGAGGGAGTGGGGAAACTTCTTATTAGTGTCCATTGCATTTGATTTTTCATAAAGTAATATGTTTTCGACTCAAATTATATAAATAATTTCAACTTGCATTGTGGCAAAGGAGGCAATTAAAAAATTACAAAATTTGAATTCAACTAATTATTAACAATACATAAATCCCTATTAGTTTTTAAATTCAAGAAACTTGAAAAATACAATGTTTTGATTTTTCAATTTATTGTTAATCCCACTACATTTTGAACGGTGAGAAAAAACATAATATTTGAATTTCTTAATTGAACAAAAATAAAAGTAATGGACTCAATTGTAACAAAATACACATTAGTGGCTGAATGTTATAAATAGCAATCCTAAGCTTTAATGTTAGGTCAAGCATATTCCTCTTAAGGGAGTCAGGAAACTTCTTATTAGAGTCCATTGCATTTGCTTTTTCATAAGTAATATATTTTTGACACGAATTATAGAAATCATTTCAACTTGCATTGTGGCAAAGGAGACAATTAAAAAAATACAAAATTTAAATTGAACTAATTATTGACAATCCATAAATCCTTAATTGTTTTTAAATTCCAAAAATTTGAAAAAATATAATGTTTTGATTTTCAATTTATTATTAATCCACTGCATTTTGAATGGTGAGAAAAATAATATTTGAATTTTTCTAAGTCAACAAAAGTACAAGTAATGGACTCAACTATATAAAATACACTTTACAGGATGAATATTATAAATAGTAATCCTAAACTTTAATGTTGAGTCAAGCATATTACTCTTGAAGGGAGTGGGAAACTTTTTATTAGGATCCATTGCATTTGCTTTTCTTAAGGAATATGTTTGTAGACTCGAATTATATAAATCATTTCAACTTCCATTGTGGCAAAGGAGGCAATTAAAAAAATTAAAAAATTTAAATTCAACTAATTATTGACAATACATAAATCCCTACAAGTTTTTAAAATTCAAAAAGTTGAAAAAATACAATACTTTGATTTTTCAATTTATTGTTAATCCACAACAATTTTAAATGGTGAGAAAAACATAATATTTGAATTTTTTAATTGAACAAAAACAAATAATGGACTCAATTGTACAAAATACACTTTAGTGGATGAATATTATAATAGCAATCCTAAGTTTTAATGTTGGGTCAAGCATCTTACTCTTGAGGGAAGTGGGGAAACTTTTTATTAGAGCCCATTGCATTTGATTTATCATAAATAATATGTTTCTAGGCTAAAATTATATAAATCTTTTCAACTTGGCATGATATAAATACAATTGTTTTGATGTTTTTCAATTTACTTGTTAAGTTCACTACCCATTGGTTTTGAATGATGAGGAAAACATAATATTTGAATTTGCTTAATTGAAACAAAATACAAGTTAATGGACTCCAATTGTATCAAATACGATTTTAGTGGATGAATATTATAAATAGCAAATCCTATAGGTTTAATATTGGGTCAAGCATATTGCTCTTGAGGGGAGTAGGAAACTTTTTATTATAGTCCTTTGCATTTGCTTTTTCTTAAGTAATATGTTTGTAGACTCGAATTATACAAATCATTTTAACTTGCATTATGGCAAAGGGAGGCAATTAAATCAATTACAAAATTTAAATTTAACTAATTATTAACAATGCAATAAATCCCAATAAGAGTTTAAAAATTCAAAATTTGAAAAAATACAATGTTTTGATTTTTCAACTTATTGTTAATCCCCACTACATTTTTGAATGATGAGGAAAAATATAATTTTGAATTTTTAATTCAACAAAAATACAAGTAATGGACTCAATTGTACAAAATACACTTGAGTGGATGAATATTATAAATAACAACCTTAAGTTTTGATGTTGGGTCAAGCATATTACTCTTGAATGAAGTGGGAAAACTTCTTATTAGGGCTCATTGCATTTGATTTTTCATAAGTAATATGTTTCTAGACTAAAATTGTATAAATCATTTCAATTTGCATTATGGCTAAGGGGACAATTAAAAAAATGACAAAATTTAAATTCAATTGATTATTAACAATACATAAATCGCTCAAAGAGTTTAAAAATGAAAAATTTGAAAAAATATGATGCTTCCATTTTTTCAATTTATTGTCAATCCCACTGCATTTTGAATGGTGAGAAAAACATAATATTTGAATTTGTTAATTAAACAAAATAAAAGTAATAGACTTAATTGTACAAAATACACTTTAGTGGATTAAAGTTCCCAACTTCACCTTAAGATCTACTAGTTTGTGATACTGAGAAGGGGGTGAATTAGTATCACCACAATTCGTAATTCGCAGGTAAGTGAACAACTTCAATCTCTTCTTAAAAGCAAACTCTTTCTCAGATTCAAATAAGGTAGATCTATTGTTACCTACTAATCACAATAGTCCCCAAAGTCACCTTTCAGACACCTTGCCTAATAGACAATTCAGATGTTCTTGTTTAGGTTTTCGTTAAGTTATGGGTTGGCTGATACTTTAGCTGCATTCACAACTCAATTCAAAACACAGAACGTGAAGCAAATTAAGGACACACGAGATTTACGTGGTTCTGTGACGTACATCCACGGTGGTAGTTAAGACTATCCACTATACTTGAGAATTCCTATTACAATGGATGTCTTAATCTTCTGCTCCTTTCACTATTGCAATTACTAAGCAAATACAATACAAAGAGTGTCAATTACTGTGTCTACCCTTCTTCTAGCTTGTCTTGCCTCTGTTGAATTGAAAGGCTACTCCACTGCCGCTTAGAAGTTCACCGCAATGCTCTCTAACCTCTCTTGAAGAAATCTAGAAATACATTGAGTTCTTTCTGATGCTTTGCCGAATTCCTTCTCTAAGTTGTCTCACACAGCTCCTGCTTTCATTGTCTCACGGTCTCACCCGTCTCCTATTTCACGGTCTTACTGTTTCACAGCCTTTCCTCACACTTCTGGTCTGTCATGCCGTTGCACGTTCTGGTCTCACGCTATCTCCTGATGTACACCCACACTATTGGTCTGCCATTTCACGTCTCTTGGTCTGCCTCACGCTACTGGTTTTTCTGGTTCACGTCTTTTGGCCTGCCTTATGCTTCTGGTCTACTGTCTTCTCTTCCAGGTGGTCTCATGGATACCAGGTCTGCTGTCTTCTCTTCCGGGTGGTCTGTTTCTTATTTCTCCTCTTGCTGGTGGTGCGTTTCTGGTTTGCTTGCAAGACGTGTTTCTGGTTTCCTTGTAGGAGGTCGCACGTTCTGGTTTGCTCTCCCGGTGGTGACGTTTCTGGTTTGCTCTCCCGGTGGTGTCGCTTCTGATCTCTTGCCATTATGCTCTCTTTTTGGCCGTCTCCTCTCCACCTTTGTTCTTCATTCAGCCCCCCTTCGGCTGTCTCCTC
This sequence comes from Bruguiera gymnorhiza, assembly GCA_020883675.1. Classification (NCBI taxonomy): domain Eukaryota; kingdom Viridiplantae; phylum Streptophyta; class Magnoliopsida; order Malpighiales; family Rhizophoraceae; genus Bruguiera; species Bruguiera gymnorhiza. Next base: position 246,397 of record JAIRCJ010000270.1, read on the forward strand.
TTTTTCTCCTTTTTTTTTTGCCGACAGTGAGGTTCCCATTTGGTATATTATTTTCTTTTCTTTTTGGCCAGTTGTTGTAGGGTTGCCATTTATTCAATTTTGTTGGCCCCCTTTTTGTTTTGTCTTCCAAGGCCTTTATATACTCTCTTCCATAAAACCCTAATAGGGCTTACGTGGCGGATTTACGTTCTTGCCCTTATGTGGCAAATTCACTTTCTTGCCCTTCCATATGGCTTTACTTTCTTGCACACTTAACTCTAGTTGACAACAATTACAACTCATACAAGGCTGTGGGAACAAAATGGATGAATATTATAAATAGCAATCCTAAGCTTTAATGTTAGGTCAAGCATATTACTCTTAAATGAAGCGGGGAAACTTCTTATTAGAGCTCATTGCATTTAATTTTTCATACGTAATATGTTTCTAGACTAAAATTGTATAAATCATTTGAACTTGCATTAAGGAAAAGGGGACAATTAAAAAATGACAAAATTTAAATTCAACTAATTATTGATAGTCCCTAAATCCCTCAAAGAGTTTAAAATTGAAAAATTTGAAAGAATACAATGTTTTCATTTTTCAATTTATTGTTAATCCCACAGCATTTTGAATAGTGAGAAAAACATAATATTTGATTTTGTTAATTGAACAAAAATACAAGTAATGCACTCAATTGTACAAAATACACTTCGGTGGATGAATATTATAAATAGAAATTCTAAGCTTTAATGTTGGGTCATGCATATTGCACTTGAGGGAAGTGGGGAAACTTCTTATTAGAGCCCATTGCATTTGATTTATCATAAGTAATATGTTTCTAGGCTAAAATTGTATAAATCTTTTCAACTTGCATTATGGAAAAAAGGACAATTAAAAAACAAAATTTAAATTTAACTGATTATTAACAATGCATAAATCCTTCAAAGTGTTTACAATTCAAAAAGTTGAAAAAATACAATGTTTTTATTTTTCAATGTACTATTAATCCCACTGCATTTTGAATGGTGAGAAAAACATAATATTTGAATTTGTTAAATGAACAAAAATACAAATAATGGACTTAATTGTAGAAAATACATTTTAGTGGATAAATATTATAAATAGCAATCCTAAGCTTTAGTGTTGGGTCAAGCATATTACTCTTGAGGGAAGTGGGAAAATTTCTTATTAGAGTCCATTGCATTTGCTTTTTCTTAAGTAATATGTTTGTAGACTCGAATTATACAAATCATTTCAACTTGCGTTGTGGCAAAGGAGACAATTAAAACAATTACAACATTTAAATTTAACTAATTATTAACAATGCATAAATTCCTCAAAAGTTTAAAATTGAAAATTTTGAAAAAATAAAATGTTTTCAATTTTCAATTTATTGTCAATCCCACTGCATTTTGAATAGTAAGAAAAACATAATATTTGAATTTGTTAATTGAACAAAGAAATAAGTAATGGACTCAATTGTATAAAATACACTTTAGTGGATGAATATTAGAAATAGCAATCCTAAGCTTTAGTGTTAAGTCAACCATAATCCTCTTGAAGGGAGTGGGAAAACTTCTTATTAGAGCCCATTGCATTTGATTTATCATAAGTAATATGTTTCTAGACTAAAATTGTATAAATTGTTTCAATTTGCATTATGGCAAAGGAGACAACTAAAAAAATGACAAAATTTAAATTCAACTGGTTATTTACAATGCATAAATCCGTCAAAGAGTTTAAGATTCAAAAATTTGAAAAAATTCAATGTTTCGATTTTTCAATTTATTGTTAATTTCATTGCATTTTGAATGATGATAAAAATATAATATTTGAATATATTAATTGAACAAAAATACAAGTAATGCACTCAATTGTATAAAATACATTTTAGTGGATGAATATTATAAATAGCAATCCTTATGTTTAATGTCGGCTCAAGCATATTGCTCTTGAGGGGAGTGGGGAATCTTTTTATTATAGTCCATTGCATTTGCTTTTTCTTAAGTAATATGTTTGTAGACTCGAATTATACAAATCATTTTAACTTGCATTGTGGCAAAGGAGGCAATTAAAACAATTACAAAATTTAAGTTTAACTAATTCTTAACAATACATAAATCCTTATGAGTTTAGAATTGAAAAATTTGAAAAAATACAATGTTTTGATTTTTCAATTTATTGTTAATTCCACTGCATTTTGAATGATGAGGAAAATATAATTTTTGAATTTTTTAATTCAACAAAAATACAAGTAATGGATTCAATTGTACAAAATACACTTGAGTGGATAAATATTATAAATAGCAACCCTAAGTTTTGATGTTGGGTCAAGCATATTACTCTTGAATGAAGCAGGGAAACTTCTTATTAGAGCTCATTGCATTTGATTTTTCATAAGTAATATGTTTATAGACTAAAATTGTATAAATCATTTCAATTTGCATTATAGCAAAAGGGACAATTAAAAAATGACAAAATTTAAATTCAACTGATTATTAACAATACATTAATCGCTCAAAGACTTTAAAATTGAAAAATTTGAAAAAATACAATATTTTCATTTTTCAATTTATTGTCAATCTCATTGCATTTTGAATAGTGAGAAAAATATAATATTTGAATTTGTTAATTAAACAAAAATGCATGTAATGGACTCAATTGTACAAAATACACTTTAGTGGATGAATATTATAAATAACAATCCTAAACTTTAATGTTGGGTCAAGTATAGTCCTCTTGAGGGGAGTGGGGAAACTTCTTATTAGAGTCCATTGTATTTACTTTTTCTTAAGTAATATATTTGTCGACACGAATTATAGAAATCATTTCAACTTGAGTTATGGTAAAGGAGGCAATTAAAAAAAATTACAAAATTTAAATTGAACTAATTATTGACAATGCATAAATCCCTATTTGTTTTTAAATTCCAAAAAGTTGAAAAGGTATAATGTTTTGATTTTTCAATTTATTGTTAATCTCATTACTTTTTGAATGCTGAGAAAAATATAATATTTGAATTTTGCTAATTGAACAAAAATACAAGTAATGGACTCAACTGTATAAAACACACTTTACTGGATCAATATTATAAATAGTAATCCCAAGCTTTAATGTTGACTCAAGCATATTACTCTTGAGAGGAGTGGGGAAACTTTTTATTAGGGTCCATTGCATTTGTTTGTTCTTAAGAAATAAGTTTGTCAACTCGAATTATATAAATCTTTTCAACTTGCATTGTGGCAAAGGAGGCAATTAAAAATATTACAAAATTTAAATTCAACTAATTATTGTCAATGCATAAATCCCTATAAGTTTTTAAAATTCAAAAAGTTGAAAAAATACAACCTTTTGATTTTTCAATTTATTGTTAATCCCACTGCATTTTGAATGGTGAGAAAAACATAATATTTGAATTTCTTAATTGAACAAAAATACAAGTAATGAACTCAATTGTATAAAATATATTTTAGTGGATGAATATTATAAATAGCAATCCTAAACTTTAATGTTGGGTCAAGCATATTATTGTTGAGGGAAGTGGGGAAACTTTTTATTAGAGCCCATTGTATTTGATTTATCATAAGTACTATGTTTCTAGACTAAAATTGTCTAAATCTTTTCAACTTGCATTATGACAAAGGAGACAATTAAAAAAATGACAAAATTTCAATTCAACTAATTATTCATAATGCATAAATCCCTCAAAGAGTTTAAAATTCAAAAAGTTGAAAAAAATACAATGTTTTGATTTTTCAATGTATTGTTAACCCCACTGCATTTTGAATGGTGAGAAAAACATAATATTTGAATATTTTAATTGAACAAAAATACAAATAATGGATTAAATTAAATAAAATACACTTTAGTAGATAAATATTATAAATAGATATCCTATGCTTTAATGTTGGGTCAAGCATATTACTCTTAAAGGGAGTGGGGAAACTTCTTATTAAAGTCGATTGCATTTGCTTTTTCTTAAGCAATAAGTTTGTTGACTCGAATTATATAAATCTTTTCAACTTGCGTTGTGGCAAAGGAGGCAATTAAAAATATTATAAAATTTCAATTCAACTAATTATTGACAAAGTATAAATCCCTATAAGTTTTCAAAATTCAAAAAGTTGAAAAAATACAATGTTTTGATTTTTCAATTTATTGTTAATCCCACTACATTTTTAATGGTGAGAACAACATAATATTAGAATTTGTTAATTGAACAAAAATACAAGTAATGGACTCAATTGTACAAAATACACTTTAATAGATGAATATTATAAATAGCAATCCTAAGTTTTAATGTTGGGTGAAACATATTACTGTTAAAGGGAGTGGGGAAACTTCTTATTAGATCCCATTTCATTTGATTTTTCATAAGTAATATGTTTCTAGACTAAAATTGTATAAATCGTTTCAACTTGCATCATGGCAAAGGAGACAATTAAAAAAATGACAAAATGTAAATTCAACTAATTATTAATAATGAATAAATCCCTCAAATAGTTTAAAATTCAAAAAGTTGAAAAAATACAATGTTTTAATTTTTCAATTTATTGTTAATCCCACTGCATTTTGAATGGTGAGAAAAATATAATATTTGAATTTGTTAATTGAACAAAAATACAAGAAATGGACTCAATTGTACAAAACACACTTTAGTGGATAAATATTATAAATAGCAATCCTAAACTTCAATGTTGGGTCAAGCATACTACTGTTGAGGGGAATGGGGAAACTTCTTATTAGAGCCCATTGCATTTGATTTATCATAAGTAATATGTTTCTACACAAAAATTGTATAAATCGTTTCAACTTGCATTATGGCAAAGGAGACAACTAAAAAATGACAAAATTTAAATTCAACAGGTTATTTACAATGCATAAATCCGTCAAAGTGTTTAAAATGCAAAAAGTTGAAAAAATACAATGTTTTGATTTTTCAATTTATTGCTAATTTCATTGCATTTTGAATGGTGAGAAGAACATAATGTTTGAATTTGTTAATTGAACAAAAATACAAGTAATGTACTCAATTGTATAAAATACATTTTAGTGGATGAATATTATAAATAACAATTCTCAGGTTCCATGTTGGGTCAAGTATATTGCTCTTGAGGGAAGTAGGGAAAGTTCTTATTATAGTCCATTGCATTTGCTTTATCATAAGTAACATGTTTCTAGAGTAAAATTGTATAAATCTTTTCAACTTGCATTATGGCAAAGGAGACAATTAAAAAAATGACAAAATTTAAATTCAACTAATTAATCACAATGCATAAATCCCGTAAAGAGTTTAAAATTCAAAAAGATGAAAAAATACAATGTTTTGATTTTTCAATGTATTGTTAATTCCACTACATTTTGAGTGGTGAGAGAAACTTAATATTTGAATTCGTTAATTGAACAAAAATACAAATAATGGACTCAATTGTATAAAATACACTTTATTAGATCAATATTACAAAGCAATGCTAAGTTTTAATGTTGGGTCAAACATATTACTCTTAAGGGGAGTGGGGAAACTTCTTATTAGAATCCATTGCATTTGTTTTTTCTTAACTAATATATTTGTCGACACGAATTATAGAAATCATTTCAACTTGCGTTATGGCAAAGGAGGCAATTAAAAAATTACAAAATTTAAATTGAACAAATTATTGACAATGTATAAATCCCTATTTGTTTTTAAATTCCAAAAAGTTGAAAAAATATAATGTTTTGATTTTTCAATTTATTGTTAATCCCACTACATTTTTAATGGTGAAAAAAACATAATATTTGAATTTTGCTAATTGTACAAAAATAAAATTAGTGAACTCAACTGTATAAAATACACTCTATTGGATAAATATTATAAATAGGAATCCTAATCTTTAATGTTGAGTCAAGCATATTACTCTCGAGGGGAGTGAGGAAACTTTTTTATTATGGTACATTGTATTTGTTTTTTCTTAAGCAATAAGTTTGTTGACTCGAATTACTTAAATCTTTTCAAATTGCATTATGGCAAAGGAGGCAATTAAAAACATTACAAAATTTGAATTCAACTAATTATTGTCAATGCATAAATCCCTATAAGTTTTAAAATTCAAAAAGATGAAAAAATACAATGTTTTGATTTTTCAATCTATTGTTAATCCCACTATATTTTTAATGGTGAGAAAAACATAATATTTGAATTTCTTAATGAACAAAAATATAAGTAATGGACTCAATTATATAAAATACACTTTAATGGATAAATATTATAAATAACAATCTTGAGCTTTAATGTTGAGGTTAAGCATATTACTCTTGAGGGAAGTGGGGAAACTTTTTATTAGGTCCATTGCATTTGTTTTTTTTTAAGCAATAGGTTTATCGACTAGAATTACATAAATCTTTTCAACTTGCATTATGGCAAAGGAGGCAATTAAAACATTACAAAATTTAAATTCAACTAATATTGACAATGCATAAATCCCTATAAGTTTTTAGAATTCAAAAAGTTGAAAAAATACAATGTTTTGGTTTTTCAATTTATTGTTAATCCCACTACATTTTGAATGGTGAGAAAAACATAATATTTGAATTTCTTAATTGAACAAAAATACAAGTAATGGACTCAATTGTACAATACACTTTATGGATGAAATATTAAAATAGCAAATCCTAAGTTTTAATGTTGGGTCAAGCATATTACTCTTGAATGAAGTGGGGAAAGTTTTTATTAGCTCATTGCATTTGATTTTTCATGAGTAATATGTTTCTAGAATAAAATTGTATAAATCATTTCAACTTGCATTAAGCAAAGGGGACATTAAAAAAATGACAAAATTTAAATTAACTAATTATTGACAAAGCATAAATCCCTCAAAGAGTTTAAAATTGAAAAAATTTGAAAAAAATACAATGTTTTGATTTTCAATTTATTATTAATCCCACTGCATTTTGAATGGTGAGAAAAATATAATATTGAATTTCTTAATTGAACAAAAATACAAGTNAGGGGAGTGGGGTAACCTCTTATTATAGTCCATTGCATTTGTTTTTTTCTTAAGTAATATGTTTGTAGACTCAAATATACAAAGCATTTCCACTGCATTGTGGCAAGAGGCATTAACCAATTACAAATCTAAATTGAAACTCATTATTACAATGCCATAATCCCTATAAGAGTTTAAATTTCAAAAAGTTGAAAAAAATACAGTGGTTTTCATTTTCAATTTATTGTTATCCACTGCATTTTGAATGGGAGGGAAAAACATACATATTTGATTTGTTAATTGAACAAAATACAAGCCAATTAAAATCCAATTGTACAAATACACTTTAATGGATGAATATTAAAATAACCAATCCTAAGTTTTAATGTGGGTCAAGCATATTACTCTTGAGTGGTAGTTGGGAAACTTCTTATTAGAGTCCATTGCATTTTGCTTTTTCTTAACTAATATATTTGTTGGCACAAATTATAGAAATCATTCAACTTGCATTGTGGCAAAAGAGGCAATTAAAAAAATTACAAAGTTTAAATTGAACTAATTATTGACAATACATTAATCCCTATTGTTTTTAAATTCCAAAAAGTTAAAAAACTATAATGTTTTGATTTTTCAATTTATTGTTAATCCCACTACATTTTGAATGCTGAGAAAAACATAATAATTGAATTTTTTTAATTGAACAAAAATACAAGTAATGGCTATATAAAATACACTTTAGTGGATGAATATTATAAATAATAATCCTAAGCTTTAATGTTGAGTCAAGGATATTACTCTTAAGGGGAGTAGGGAAACTTCTTATTATGGTCCATTGCATTTGCTTTTTCTTAAGGAATATGTTTGTAGACTCGAATTATATAAATCATTTCAACGTGCATTGTGGCAAAGGTGACAATTAAACATATTACAAAATTTAAACTCAACTACTTGTTGACAATGCATAAATCCCTACAAGTTAATAAAATTCAAAAAGTTGAAAAAATATAATTTTTTAATTGTTTAATTTATTTTAATCCCATTACATTTGAATGGTGAGAAAAATATAATATTTGAATTTGTTAATAGAATAAAAATATAAGTAATAGACTCAATTGTACAAAGTACACTTTAATGGATGAATATTGTAAATAGTAAATCCTAAGTTCCAATGTTAGGTCAAGCATATTACTCTTGATCGAAGTGGAAAAACTTCTTATTAGAGCTCATTGCATTTGATTTTTCATAAGTAACATGTTTCAAGACTAAAATTCTATAAATCATTTCAACTTGCATTATGGCAAAGGAGACAATTAAAAAAATGACAAAACTTAAATTCAACTAATTAGTCATAATGCATAAATCCCTCAAAGAGTTTAAAATTCAAAAAGATGAAAAAATATAATATTTTGATTTTTCAATGTATTGTTAATTCCACTGCATTTTTAATGGTGAGAAAAACATAGGTTTTGAATTTCTTAATTGAACAAAAATACAAGTAATGGACTCAATTGTATAGAATACATTTTAATGGATGTATAATATAACTAGCAATTTTAAGCTTTAATGTTGGGTGAAGCATATTACTGTTGAGGGAAGTGGGGAAACTTTTTATTAGAGCCCATTGCATTTGATTTTTCATAAGTAATATGTTTCTAGACTAAAATTGTATAAATCATTTCAATTGGCATTATGGCAAAGGGGATAGTTAAAAAAATGACAAAATTTAAATTCAACTGATTATTCACAATGCATAAATCCCTCAAAGAGTTGAAAATTCAAAAATTGAAAAAATATAATGTTTTAATTGTTCAATTTCTTGTTAATCCCACTGCATTTTGAATGGTGAGAAAAACATAATATTTGAATTTGTTAATTGAACAAAAATACATGTAATGGACTCAATTATACAAAATACACCTTAGTGGATGAATATTATAAATAGCAATCCTAAGCTTTAATGTTGGGTCAAGCATATTGCTCTTGAGGGGAGTGGGGAAACTTCTGATTAAGGTCCATTGGATTTGCTTTTTCTTAAGTAATATGTTTGTACACTCAAATTCTATAAATCATTTCAACTTGGATTTTGGTAACGGAGACGACTAAAAAATGGAAAAATTTAAATTCAACTGATTATTCATAATGCATAAATCCCTCAAAGAGTTTAAAATTCAAAAAGTTGAAAAAAATACAATGTTTTGATTTTTTAATTTCTTGTTAATCCCACTGCATTTTGAATGGTGGGAAAAATATAGGTTTTGAATTTGTTAATTGAACAAAAATACAAGTAATGGACTCAATTGTATAGAATACATTTTAATGGATGTATAATATAACTAGCAATTTTAAGCTTTAATGTTGGGTGAAGCATATTACTGTTGAGGGAAGTGGGGAAACTTTTTATTAGAGCCCATTGCATTTGATTTTTCATAAGTAATATGTTTCTAGACTAAAATTGTATAAATCATTTCAATTGGCATTATGGCAAAGGGGATAGTTAAAAAAATGACAAATTTAAATTCAACTGATTATTCACAATGCATAAATCCCTCAAAGAGTTGAAAATTCAAAAATTGAAAAAATATAATGTTTTAATTGTTCAATTTCTTGTTAATCCCACTGCATTTTGAATGGTGAGAAAAACATAATATTTGAATTTGTTAATTGAACAAAAATACATGTAATGGACTCAATTATACAAAATACACCTTAGTGGATGAATATTATAAATAGCAATCCTAAGCTTTAATGTTGGGTCAAGCATATTGCTCTTGAGGGGAGTGGGGAAACTTCTGATTAAGGTCCATTGGATTTGCTTTTTCTTAAGTAATATGTTTGTACACTCAAATTCTATAAATCATTTCAACTTGGATTTTGGTAACGGAGACGACTAAAAAATGGAAAAATTTAAATTCAACTGATTATTCATAATGCATAAATCCCTCAAAGAGTTTAAAATTCAAAAAGTTGAAAAAAATACAATGTTTTGATTTTTTAATTTCTTGTTAATCCCACTGCATTTTGAATGGTGGGAAAAATATAATATTTGAATTTGTTAATTGCTAAAAAATACAAGTAATGGACTTAATTGTATAAAATACACTTTAGTGGATGAATATTATAAATAGCAATCCTAAGCTTTAATGTTGGGTCAAGAATATTACTTTTGAGGCAGTGGGGAAACTTCTTGTTAGAGTCCATTGCATTTGCTTTTTTTTAAGTCATATATTTGTCAACTTGAATTATATGAATCATTTCAACTTGCGTTGTGACAAATGAGGCAATTAAAAAAATTACAAAATTTAAATTCAACTAATTATTAACAATGAATAAATCTCTATAAGTTTTTAAAATTCAAAAAGTTGAAAAAATACAATGTTTTCATTTTTCAATTTATTATTAATCCCACTACATTTTGAATAGTGAGAAAAACATAATATTTAAATCTATTAATTGAAAAAAAATACAAGTAATGGGCTAAATTGTACAAAATATACTTTGGTGGATGAAAACTATAAAGTGTAATCCTAAACTTTAATGTTGAGTCAAGCATATTACTCTATAAGGGAGTGGCAAAACTTCTTATTATAGTCCATTGCATTTGCTTTTTTTTAAGTAATATGTTTGTACACTTGAATTCTATAAATAATTTCACCTTGCATTTTGGCAACGAAGACAACTAAAAAAATGGCAAAATTTGAATTCAACTGATTACTCACAATGCATAAATCCCTCAAAGAGTTTAAAATTCAAAAATTGAAAAAATACAATGTTTTGATTTTTCAATTTCTTGTTAATCCCAATGCATTTTTAATGGTGAGAAAAACATAAGATTCGAATTTGTTAATTAAACAAAAATACAAGTAATGGACTCAATTGTATAAAATACATTTTAATGGATGAATATTATAAATAGCAATTCTAAACTTTAATGTTGGGTCAAGCATATTACTGTTGAGCGAAGTGGGGAAACTTTTTATTAGAGCCTATTGCATTTGATTTTTCATAAGTAAAATGTTTCTAGACTAAAATTGTATAAATTATTTCAATTGGCATTATGGCAAAGGAGAAAGTCAAAACAATCACAAAATTTAAATTCAACTGATTATTAATAATGCATAAATCCCTTAAAGAGTATATAATTCAAAAAGTTGAAAAAATACAATGTTTTGATTTTTCAATTTATTGTTAATCCCACTACATTTTAAATGGTGAGAAAAACATAATATTTGAATTTCTCAATTGAACAAAAATATAAGTAATGGACTCAATTGTAGAAAATGCACTTCAGTGCATGAATATTATAAATAGTAATCCAAAGTTTTAATGTTGAGCCAAGCATATTACACTTAAGGGGAGTGGGGAGAGTTCTTATTAGGGTCAATTCCCTTTGCTTTTTCTTAAGTAATACGTTTGTAGACTCGAATTCTATAAATCATTTCACCTTACATTTTGTCAACGGAGACAACTAAAAAAATGGCAAAATTTAAATTCAATTGATTATTCACAATGCATAAATCCCTCAAAAAGTTGAAAATTCAAAAATTGAAAAAAATACCATGTTTGAATTTTTCAATTTCTTTTTAATCCCACTGCATTTTGAATGGTGAGAAAAACATAATATTTGAATTTGTTAATTAAACAAAAATACATGTAATGGACTCAATTTTACAAAATACACCTTAGTGGATAAATATTATAAAGAGTAATCCTAAGTTTTAATGTTGAGTCAACCATATTACTCAGGGGAGTGGGGAAACTTCTGATTAGGGTCCATTGGATTTGCTTTTTCTTAAGTAATATGTTTGTAGACTCGAATTCTATAAATCATTTCAACTTGGATATTGGCAATGGAGACAACTAAAAAATGGCAAAATTTAAATTCAACTGATTATTCACAATGCATAAATCCCTCAAAGAGTTTAAAATTCAAAAAATTGAAAAAAATACAATGTTTTGATTTTTCAATTTCTTGTTAATCCCACTGCATTTTGAATGGTTGGAAAAATATAATATTTGAATTTGTTAATTGCTCAAAAATACAAGTAATGGACTCAATTGTATAAAATACACTTTAGTGGATGAATATTATAAATAGCAATCCTAAGCCTTAATGTTGGGTCAAGCATATTACTTTTGAGGGAGTGGGGAAACTTTTTATTAGAGTTCATTGCATTTGTTTTTTCTTAAGTTATATATTTGTCAACTCAAATTATATGAATCATTTTAACTTGCATTGTGGCAAATGAGGCAATTAAAAAAATTATAAAATTTAAATTCAACTAATTATTGACAATGCATAAATACCTATAAGTTTTTAAAATTCAAAAAGTGGAAAAAAATACAATGTTTTCATTTTTCAATTTATTGTTAATCCCACTACATTTTGAATAGTGAGAAAAACATAATATTTGAATATGTTAATTGAACAAAAATATAAGTAATGGACTCAATTGTATAAAATACATTTTAATGGATGAATATTATAAATAGCAATTCTAAACTTTAATGTTGGGTCAAGCATCTTACTGTTGAGGGAAGCGGGGAAACTTTTTATTAGAGCCCATTACATTTGACTTTTCATAATTATGGCAAAGGAGACAATGAAAAGAATGACAAAATTTAAATTCAACTAATTATTCACATTGTATAAATCCCTTAAAGAGTTTAAAATTCAAAAGGTTGAAAAAAATACAATGTTTTGATTTTTCAATGTATTGTTAATCTCACTACATTTTGAATGGTGGGAAAAATATAATATTTGAATTTTTTAATTGAAGAAAAATACAAGTAATGGACTCAATTGTACAAAATACACTTTAGTGGATGAATATTATAAAGAGCAATCCTAAGCTTTAATGTTGGGTCAATCATATTACTCTTAAGGGGAGTGGGGAAACTTCTTATTAGAGTCCATTGCATTTGCTTTTTCTTAATCAATAACTTTGTCAACTTGAATTATATAAATCTTTTCAACTTGCATTGTGGCAAAGGAGGCAATTAAAAACATTACAAAATTTAAATACAACTAATTATTGACAATGCATAAATCCCTATAAGTTTTGAAAATTCAAAAAGTTGAAAAAATACAATGTTTTGTTTTTTCAATTTATGGTTAATCCCACTGCATTTTGAATGGTGAGAAAAACATAATATTTGAATTTCTTAAATGAACAAAAATACAAGTAATGGACTCAATTGTACAAAATACGCTTTAGTGGATTAATATTATAAATAGCAATCCTAAGCTTTAATGTTGGGACAAGCATATTGCTCTTGAGGAAAGTGGGCAAACTTCTCATTAGAGCCCATTTCATTTGATTTTTCATATGTAATAGGTTTCTAGACTGAAATTATATAAATCATTTCAACTTGCATTATCGCAAAGGAGACAATAAAAGAAATGACAAAATTTAAATTCAACTAATTATTTACAATGCATAAATCCCTCAAAGAGTTTAAATTCAAAAAGTTTGAAAAAATACAATGTTTTGATTTTTCAATTTATTGTGAATCCCACTACATTTTGATTGGTGAGAAAAATATAATATTTCAATTTGTTAATTGAACAAAAATACAGGTAATAAACTCAATTGTACAAAATACACTTTAGTGGATGAATATTATAAAGAGTAATCCTAAACTTTAATGTTGGGTCAATCATATTACTCTTGAATGAAGTGGGGAAACTTCTTATTAGAGCTTATCGCATTTGATTTTTCATAAGTAATATGTTTCTAGACTAAAATTATATAAATAATTTGAACTTGCATTAAAGCAAAGGGGACAATTAAAAAAGTGACAAAATTTAAATTCAACTAATTATTGACAGTGCATAAATCCCTCAAAGAGTTTAAAATTGAAAAATTTGAAAGAATACAATGTTTTCATTTTTCAATTTATTGTTAATCCCACAGCATTTTGAATAGTGAGAAAAGCATAATATTTGAATTTGTTACTTGAACAAAAATACAAAAATGCACTCAATTGTACAAAATACACTTTGGTTGATGAATATTATAAATAGAAATCCTAAGCTTTCATGTTGGGTCATGCATATTGCTATTGAGGGAAGTGGGGAAACTTCATATTAGAGCCCATTGCATTTGATTTATCATAAGTAATATGTTTCTAGACTAAAATTGTATAAATCTTTTCACCTTGCATTATGGCAAAGGGGACAATTAAAAAAATGACCAAATTTAAATTTCAACAAATTATTCACAATTCATAAATCCCTAAAAGAGTTTAAAATTTAAAAAGATGAAAAAAATACAATGTTTTGATTTTTCAATGTGTTGTTAATTCCATTGCATTTTGAATGGTGAGAGAAACATAATATTTGAATTTGTTAATTGAACAAAAATACAAATAATGGGCTCAATTGTAAAAAATACACTTTAATGGATGAATATTATAAATAGCAATGCTAAGTTTTAATGTTGGGTCAATCATATTATTATTAAGGGGAGTGGGGAAACTTTTTATTAGAATCCATTACATTTGCTTTTTCTTAAATAATATATTTGTTGACATGAATTATAGAAATCATTTCAACTTGTATTGTGGCAAAGGAGGCAATTAAAAAAATTACAAAGTTGAAATTGAACTAATTATTGACAATGCATAAATCCCTATTTGTTTTTAAATTGCAAACTGTTGAAAAACTATAATGTTTTGATTTTTCAATTTATTGTTAATCCCACTTCATTTTGAATGGTGAGAAAAACATAATAATTGAATTTTGTTAATTAAACAAAAAAAACAAGTAATGACCATATAAAATACACTTTACTGGATGAATCCTAAGCTTTAATGTTGAGTCAAGCATATTACTCTTGAGTGGAGTGGGGAAACTTCTTATTATGGTCCATTGCATTTGCTTTTTCTTAAGGAATATGTTTGTAGACTCGAATTAAACATATTACAAATTTAAACTCAACTAATTGTTGACAATGCATAAATCCTTGCAAGTTAATAAAATTCAAAAAGTTGAAAAAATATAAAGTTTTGATGGTTTAATTTATTTTTAATCCCACTACATTTTGAATGGTGAGAAAACATAATATTTGAATTTGTTAATTGAACAAAAATATAAGTAACAGACTCAATTGTACAAAATACACTTTAGTGGATGAATATTTTAAATATTAAATCCTAAACTTCAATGCTGGGTGAAGCATATTACTCTTGAGTTAAGCGAAAAAACTTCTTATTAGAGCTCATTGCATTTAATTTTTCATAAGTAATATGTTTCAAGACTAAAATTCTATAAATCATTTCAACTTGCATTATGGCAAAGGAGACAATTAAAAAAATGACAAAACTTAAATTCAACTAATTATCCCTCAAACACTTTAAAATTCAAAAAGATGAAAAAATACAATATTTTGATTTTTCAATGTATTGTTAATTCCACTACATTTTGAATGGTGAGAAAAAGATAATATTAGAATTTGTTAATTGAACAAAAATACAACTAATAGACTTAATTGTATAAAATACACATTAGTGGATGAATATTATAAATAGCAATCTTAAGCTTTAATGTTGGGTCAAGCATATTACTCTTGAGGGGAGTGGGGAAACTTCTTATTCAAGTCCATTGCATTTGCTTTTTCGTAAGTAAAATGTTTGTCAACTCGAATTATATAAATCATTTCAACTTGCATTGTGGCAAAGGAGACAATTAAAAAATTACAAAATTTAAATTAAACTAATTATTGACAAAGCATAATCCTTACAAGTTTTTAAAATTCAAAAAGTTGAAAAAATACAATACTTTCATTTTTCAATTTATTGTTAATCCCACCACATTTTGAATGGTGAGAAAAACATAATATTTGAATTTCTTAATTGAACAAAGATACAAGTAATGGACTCAATTGTACAAAATAAACTTTAGTGGATGAATATTAGATATAAACAAAACTAAGCTTTAATGTTGGATCAAGCATATTGCTCTTCAGGGAAGTAGGGAAACTTCTTTTTAGAGTCCAATGCATTTGATTTTTCATAACTAATATGATTGTAGGCTAAAATTCTATAAAATCATTTCAACTTCTTGTGGTGAAGGAAACAATTAAAAAAATAACAAAATTTAAATCCAACTGATTATTAATAATGCATAAATCCTCAAAGAGTTTCAAATTCAAAAAGTTGAAAATTACAATATTTTGATTTCAATTTATTGTTAATTTCACTGTATAAAATACATTTTAATAGATAAATATTATAAATAGCAATCCTAAAGTTTAATGTTGGGTCAAGCATATTGCTGTTAAGGGGAGTGGGGAAACTTCTTATTATAGTCCATTGCATTTGCTTTTTCTTAAGTAATATGTTTGTAGACTCGAATTATACAAATCATTTCAACTTGCATTATGGCAAATAAGGCAATTAAAAAAATTACAAATATTTACATTCAACAAATTATTAACAATAAATAAATCCTTATAAATCTTTAAAATTCAAAAAGTTAAAAAAATACAATGTTTTGATTTTTCAATTTATTGTTAATCCCACTGCATTTTGAATGGTGAGAAAAACATAATATTTGAATTTGTTAATTGAACAAAAATACAAGTAATGGACTCAATTGCATAAAATACACTTGAGTGGATGAATATTATAAATGGCAATCCTAAGGTTTAATGTTGGGTCAAGCATATTACTATTGAGGGAAGTGGGGAAACTTTTTTTTAGAACCCATTGCATTTGATTTTTCATAAGTAATTTGTTTATAGGCTAAAATTGTATAAATCTCTTCATCTTGCATTATGGGAAAGGAGACAAATAAAAAAATGACAAAATTTAAATTCAACTTATTATTCATAATCCATAAATCCCTCAAAGAGTTTAAAATTCAAAAATTAAAAAATACAATATTTTAATTTTTCAATTTCTTGTTAACCCACTACATTTTGAATGGTGAAAAAAGCATAATATTTGAAGTTGTTAATTAAACAAAAATTCAAGTAATGGACTCAATTGTACAAAATATACTTTAGTGTATAAATATTATAAATAACAATTCTAAGTTTTAATGTTCGGTCAAGCATATTATTATTGGGGGAATTGGGGAAACTTTTTATTAGAGCCCATTGCATTTGATTTTTCATAAGTAATATGTTTCTAGACTAAAATTGTATAAATCATTTCAATTGAAATTATAGCAAAGGGGATAGTTAAAAAAATGGCAAAATTTAATTTCAACTGATTATTTACAATGCATAAATCCCTCAAAGAGTTTAAAATTCGAAAAGTTGAAAAAATACAATGTTTTGATTTTTCAAATTATTGTTAATCTCACTACATTTGAATGGTGAGAAAAACATAATATTTGAATTTGTTAATTGAACAAAAATACAAGTAATGGACTCAATTGTACAAAATGCACTTTAGTAGATGAATATTATAAATAGTAATCCTAAACTTTAATGTTGAGCCAAGCATATTACACTTGAGGGGAGTGGGGAGAGTTCATATTAGGGTCAATTGTCTTTGCTTTTTCTTAAGTAATATGTTTGTATACTCAAATTCTATAAATCATTCACCTTACATTTTGGCAACGGAGACAACTAATAAAATGACAAAATTTAAATTCAACTGATTCTTAACAATGCATAAATCCCTTAAAGATTTTAAAATTCAAAAGGTTGAAAAAATACAATGTTTTGATTTTTCAATTTATTGTTAATCCCACTACATTTTAAATGGTGAGAAAAACATAATATTTGAATTTTTTAATTGAACAAAAATACAAGTAATGAACTCAATTGTAAAAAATATACTTTAGTGGATGAATATTATAAATAGCAATTATAAGCTTTAATGTTGGGTCAATCATATTACTGTTAAGGGAAGTGGGGAAACTTTTTATTAGAGCCCATTGCATTTGATTTTTCATAAGTAATATGTCTCTAGACTAAAATTGTATAAATCATTTCAATTGGCATTATGGCAAAGGGGATAGTTAAAAAAATGACAAAATTTAAATTCAACTAATTATTAAGAATGCATAAATCCCTCAAAGAGTTTAAAATTCAAAAAGTTGAAAAAATACAATGTTTTGATTTTTCAATTTCTTTTTAATCCCACTACATTTTGAATGGTGAGAAAAACATAATATTTGAATTTGTTAATTGAACAAAAATACAAGTAATTGACTCAATTGTACAAAATACACTTTAGTGGATGAATATTATAAATAGTAATCTTAAGTTTTAATGTTGAGCCAAGCATATTACACTTAAGGGGAGTGGGGATTGTTCTTATTAGAGTCAATTAGCTTTGCTTTCTCTTAAGTAATATGCTTGTAGACTCGAATTCTATAAATTATTTCACCTTACATTTGGCAACGGAGACAACTAAAAAAAGGGCAACATTTAAATTCAACTGATTATTCACAATGCATAAATTCCTCAAAGAGTTTAAAATTCAAAAATTGAAGAAATACAATGTTTTAATTTTTCAATTTCTTGTTAATTCCACTACATTTTGAATGGTGAGAAAAACATAATATTTGAATTTGTTAATTGAATAAAAATACATGTAATGGACTCAATTGTACAAAATACACTTTAGTGGATGAATATGTTTGTACACTCGAATTCTATAAATCATTTCGACTTGGATTTTGGCAATGGAGACAACTAAAAAATGGCAAATTTTAAATTCAACTGATTATTCGCAATGCATAAATCCCTCAAAGATTATCAAATTCAAAAAGTTGAAAAAAAAAACAATGTTTTGATTTTCAATTTCTTGTTAGTCCTACTGCATTTTAAATGGTGGGAAAAACATAATATTGAATTTGTTAATTGCTCAAAAATACAAGTAATGGACTCAATTATATAAAATACACTCTAGTGGATGAATATTATAAATAGCAATCATAAGTTTTAATGTTGGGTCAAGCATATTACTTTTGAGGGGAGTGGGGAAACTTCTTATTAGAGTCAATACCATTCGCTTTTTCTTTAGTTATATATTTGTCAACTCGAATTATATAAATCATTTCAACTTGCATTGTGGAAAATAAGGGCAATTAAAAAAATTACAAAATTTAAATTCAACTAATTATTGATAATGTATAAATCGCTATAAGTTTTTATAATTCAAAAAGTTGAAAAAATACAATATTTTCATTTTTCAATTTATTGTTAATCCCACTACATTTTGAATAGTGAGAAAAACATAATATTTGAATCTGTTTATTGAACAAAAATACAAGTAATGGACTGAATTGTACAAAATATACTTGAGTGGATGAATATTATAAAGAGTAATCCTAAACTTTAATGTTGAGTCAGGCATATTACTTTTAAGGGGAGTGGCAAAACTTCTTATTAGGGTCCATTGCATTTGCTTTTTCTTAAATAATATGTTTGTAGACTCCAATTCAATAAATTAATTCAACTTGCATTTTGGCAACAAAGACAACTAAAAAAATTACAAAATTTAAATTCAAGTAATTATTGACAATGCTTAAATCCCTATAAGTTTTTAAAATTCAAAAAGTTGAAAAAATACAATATTTTTATTTTTCAATTTATTTTTAATCCCACTGCATTTTGAATGGTGAGAAACACATAATATTTAAATTTCTTAATTGAACAAAAATACAAGTAATGATATCAATTGTACAAATTACACTTTAGTGGATGAATATTATAAATAGTAATCCTAAACTTTATCCATTTTGGCAACGGAGACAAGTAAAAAATGGCAAAATTTAAATTCAACTGATTATTTACAATGCATAAATCCCTCAAAGAGTTTAAAATTCAAAAAGATGAAAAAATACAATATTTTGATTTTTCAATTTATTGTTAATCTCATTGCATTTTGAATGGTGAGAAAAATATAATATTTGAATTTGTTAATTGAACAAAAATACAAGTAATGGACTCAATTGTATAAAATAAATTTTTGTGGATAAATATTATAAATAGCAATTTTAATCTTTAATGTTGGGTCAAGCATATTACAATTAAGGGAAGTCGAGAAACTTTTTGTTAGAGCCCATTGCATTTGATTTTTCATATGTAATATGTTTCTAAACGAAAATTGTATAAATCATTTCAACTGGCATTATGGCGAAGTGGACATTTAAAAAAATGACAAAATTTAAACTCAAAGTGGGGAAAGTTCTTATTAGGGTCCAATGCATTTGCTTTTTCTTAAGTAATATGTTTGTAGACTCAAATTCTATAAATCAATTCAACTTGCATTTTGGCAATAGAGACAACTAAAAAAATGGAAAAATTTAAATTCAACTGATTATTCACAATGTATAAATCCCTTAAAGAGTTTAAAATTCAAAAAGTTGAAAAAATGTACTGTTTTAAATTTTCAATTTATTGTTAATTCTACTATATTTCAACTGGTGAGAAAAGCATAAGATTTGAATTTCTTAATTGAACAAAAGTACAAGTAATTGACTCAATTGTACAAAATACACTTTAATGGATAAATATTATAAATAGCAGTTCTAAGCGTGGATGAATATTATAAATAGTAGTTCTAAGCTTTAAGGTTGGGTTAAGCATATTGCTCTTGAGGGAAGTGGGAAAACTTCTTATTAGAGTCCATTGCATTTGCTTTTCTTTAGCAATATGTTTGTCCACTCGAATTATATAAATCATTTCAACTTGCATTGTGGCAAAAGAGGCAATCAAAAAAATTACGAAATTGAAATTCAACTATGTATTGATAATGCATAAATCCCTATAAGTTTTTAAAATTCAAAAAGTTGAAAAAATACAATATTTTGATTTTTCAATTTATTGTTAATCCCACTGCATTTTGAATGGTGAGAAATACATAATATTTGAATTTCTTAATTGAACAAAAATACAAGTAATGGACTCAATTGTACAAAATACACTTTAGTGGATGAATATTATAAATAGCAATCCTAAGCTTTAATGTTGGGTCAAGCATATTACTGTTGAGGGATGTGGGGAAACTTTTTATAAGAGCCCATTGCATTTGATTTTTCATAAATAATATGTTTCTAGACTAAAATTTTATAAATCATTTCAACTTGCATTATGGCTAAGGGGACAATTAAAAAAATGACAAAATCTAAATTCAACTGATTATTAACAATGCATAAATCCCTTAAGGAGTTTAAAATTCAAAAATTTGAAAAAATACAATGTTTTCATTTTTCAATTTATTGTTAATCCCACTCCATTTTGAGTAGTGAGAAAAACATAATATTTGAATTTCTTAATTGAACAAAAATACAAGTAATGGACTCAATTGTCAAAAATACACTTTAGTGGATGAATATTATAAATACTAATCCTAAGCTTCAATGTTGGATCAAGCATATTACTTTTGAGGGAAATGAGGAAACTTCTTATTAGAATCCATTGCATTTGCTTTCTTTTTCAGTAATATGTTTGTCGACTTCAATTACATAAATCATTTCAACCTACATTGTGGAAAAGGAGGCAATTAAAAAAATTACAAAATTTAAATTGAACTAATTATTTACAATGCATAAATCTCTATAAGTTTTTAAAATTCAAAAAGTTGAAAAAATACAATGTTTTGATTTTTCAATTTATTGTTAATCCCACTACATTTTTAATTGTGAGAAAAACATAATATTTGAATTTCTTAATTGAACAAAAATACAACTAATGGACTTAATTGTACAAAATACACTTTATTGGATGAATATTATAAATAGTAATCCTAAACTTTAATGTTGGGTCAAGCATATTACTGTTAAGGGAAGAGGCGAAACTTCTTATAAAAGCCCATTGCAATTGATTTTTCATAAGTAATATAGTTACAGAATAAAATTGTATAAATCATTTCAACTTGCATTATGGCAAAGGGGACAACTAAAAAAATGGCAAAATCTATATTTAACTGATTATTAATAATGCATAAATCTCTTAAAAAGTTTAAAATTCAAAAAATTTGAAAAAATACAATGTTTTAATTTTTCAATTTAGTGTTAATCCCACTGCATTTTGAATAGTGAGAAAAAAATAATATTTAAATTTGTTAATTGAACAAAATTTCAAGTAATAGACTCAATTGCCAAAAATACACTTTAGTGGATGAATATTATAAATGGCAATCTTAAACTTTAATGTTGGGTCAAGCATATTACTCTTGAGGGGAGTGGGGAAACTTCTTATTAGGGTCCATTGCATTTGGTTTTTCTTAAGTAATATGTTTGTCAACTCAAATTATATAAATCATTTCAACTTGCATTATGACAAAGGAGACAATTGAAAAAATGACAAAATTAAGATTCAATTGATTATTTACAATGCATAAATCCCTCAAAGAGTTCAAAATTAATAAAGCTGAAAAAATATAATATTTTGATTTTTTAATTTATTGTGAATCCCACTGCATTTTCAATGGTGAGAAAAACATGATATTTGAATTTGCTAATTGAACAAAAATACAAGTAATGGACTCAGTTGTATAAAATACACTTTAGTAGATGAATATTATAAATAACAATCCCAAACGTTAATGTTGGGTCAAGCATATTGCTCTTGAGGGAAGTGGGGAAACTTCTTATTAGAGCCTATTGCATTTGATTTTTTATAAGTAATATGTTTCCAAACTACAATTTTATAAATCATTTCAACTTGCATTAAGGCAAAAGGGACAATTGAAAAATGACAAAATTTAAATTCAACTGATTATTTATAATGCATAAATACCTCAAAGAGTTTAAAATTAAAAAAGTTGAGAAAAGAAAATGTTTTGATATTTCAATTTATTGTTAATCCCACTGCATTTAGAATGGTAAGAAAAACATAATATTTGAATTTGTTAATTGAACAAAAATACAAGTAATGGACTCAATTGTATAAAATACACTTTAGTGGATGAATACTATAAATAACACATCCTAAGTTTTAATGTTGGGTTAAGCATATTACTCATGAGGGGAGTGGGGAAACTTCTTATTAGAGTCTATTGCATTTGCTTTTTCTCAAGTAATAGGTTTCTACACTTAAATTATATACATCATTTCAACTTGTATTGTGGCAAATAATGCAATTAAAACGTTACAAAATTTAAATTCAACTAATTATTGGCAGTGCATAAATCCCAATTAGTTTTTAAAATTCAAAAAGGTGTAAAAATACAATATTTTCATTTTTCAATTTATTGTCAATCCCACTGCATTTTGAATAGTGAGAAAAAAATAATATTTGAATTTGTTTGTTGAACAAAAATACAAGTAATGGACTCAATTGTATAAAATAAATTATAGTGAATGAAAACTATAAATTGCAATCCTAAACTTTAATGTTGGGTCAAGCATATTGCTCTTGAGGGGAGTGGGGAAACTTCTTATTAGGGTCTATTGCATTTAGTTTTTCTAAAGTAATATATTTGTAGACTTGAATTATATAAATCATTTGAACTTGTATTGTGGCAAATTAGGCAATTAAAAAAATTACAAAATTTAAATTTAACTAATATTTCACAATGCATAAATCCCTCAAAGAGTTTAAAATTCAAAAACTTGAAAAAATAGGATATTTTGATTTTTCAATTTATTGTTAATCCCATTGCATTTTGAATAGTGGAAAAAACATAATATTTGAATTTGTTAAATGAACAAAAATACAAGTAATGGACTCAATTGTATAAAATACACTTCAGTGGATGAATATTATAAAGAGCAATCCTAAGCTTTAATATTGGGGCAAGCATATTGCTCTTGAGGGGAGTGGGTAAACTTCTCATTAGGATCCATTGCATTTAGTTTTTCTTAAGTAATATGTTTGTAGACTTGAATTATATAATTCATTTCAACTTGCATTGTGGCACATGAGGCAATTAAAAAAAGAACAAAATTAAAATTTAACAAATTAATCACAATGCATAAATCCCTCCAAGAGTTTGAAATTCAAAAAGTTGAAAAAATACAATGTTTTGGTTCTTCAATTTATTGTTAATCCCACAACATTTTTAATGGTGAGAAAAATATAATATTTGAATTTGTTAATTGAATAAAAATACAAGTAATGGACTTAGTTGTTCAAAATACACTTTAGTGGATGAATATTATAAATAGCAATCCTAAACTTTAATGCTGGGTCAAGCATATTGCTCTTGAGAGGAGTGGGGAAACTTCTTATTAGGGTCCATTGCATTTGGTTTTTCTTAAGTAATATGTTTGTCGACTCAAATTATATAAATCATTTCAACTTGCAATGTGGCAAATTAGGCAATTAAAAAAATTACAAAATTTAAATTTAACTAATTATTCATAATGCATAAGTCCCTCAAAGAGTTTAAAATTCAAAAAGTTGAAAAAATAGGATATTTTGATTTTTCAATTTATTGTTAATCCCATTGCATTTTGAATAGTGCAAAAAACATAATATTTGAATTTGTTAAATGAACAAAAATACAAGTAATGGACTCAATTGTATAAAATACACTTCAGTGGATGAATATTATAAAGAGCAATCCTAAGCTTTAATATCGGGGCAAGCATATTGCTCTTGAGGGGAGTGGGTAAACTTCTCATTAGGATCCATTGCATTTAGTTTTTCTTAAGTAATATGTTTGTAGACTTGAATTATATAATTCATTTCAACTTGCATTGTGGCACATGAGGCAATTAAAAAAAGAACAAAATTAAAATTTAACAAATTAATCACAATGCATAAATCCCTCCAAGAGTTTGAAATTCAAAAAGTTGAAAAAATACAATGTTTTGGTTCTTCAATTTATTGTTAATCCCACAACATTTTTAATGGTGAGAAAAATATAATATTTGAATTTGTTAATTGAATAAAAATACAAGTAATGGACTTAGTTGTTCAAAATACACTTTAGTGGATGAATATTATAAATAGCAATCCTAAACTTTAATGCTGGGTCAAGCATATTGCTCTTGAGAGGAGTGGGGAAACTTCTTATTAGGGTCCATTGCATTTGGTTTTTCTTAAGTAATATGTTTGTCGACTCAAATTATATAAATCATTTCAACTTGCAATGTGGCAAATTAGGCAATTAAAAAAATTACAAAATTTAAATTTAACTAATTATTCATAATGCATAAGTCCCTCAAAGAGTTTAAAATTCAAAAGGTTGAAAAAATAGGATATTTTGATTTTTCAATTTATTGTTAATCCCATTGCATTTTGAATAGTGCAAAAAACATAATATTTGAATTTGTTAAATGAACAAAAATACAAGTAATGGACTCAATTGTATAAATTACACTTCAGTGGATGAATATTATAAAGAGCAATCCTAAGCTTTAATATTGGGGCAAGCATATTGCTCTTGCGGGGAGTGGGTAAACTTCTTATTAGGGTCCATTGCATTTGGTTTTTCTTAAGTAATATGTTTGTAGACTTGAATTATATAAATCATTTCAACTTGCATTGTGGCACATGAGGCAATGAAAAATAGAACAAAATTAAAATTTAACAAATTAATCACAATGCATAAATCCCTCCAAGAGTTTGAAATTCAGAAAGTTGAAAAAATACAATGTTTTGGTTTTTCAATTTATTGTTAATTCCACAACATTTTTAATGGTGAGAAAAATCTAATATTTGAATTTGTTAATTGAACAAAAATACAAGTAATGGACTTAGTTGTTCAAAATACACTTTAGTGGATGAATATTATAAATAGCAATCCTAAGCTTTAATGTTGGGTCAAGCTTATTACTCTTGAGGGATGTGGGGAAACTTCTTATTAGAGCCCATTGCACTTGATTTTTCATAAGTAATATGTTTCTAAACTAAAATTCTATAAATCATTTTAACTTGCATTATGGCAAGGGAGACAATTAAAAAAATGACAAAATTTAAATTCAACTGATTATTTACAATGCATAAACCCTTCAAAGAGTTTAAAATTCATAAAGTTGAAAAAATACAATATTTTGATTTTTCAATTTATTGTTAATCCCACCACATTTTGAATGGTGAGAAAAACATAATATTCGAATTTTTAATTGAACAAAAATACAAGTAATGAACTCAATTGTATAAAATACACTTGAGTGGATGAATATTATAAATAGCAATCCTAAGCTTTATTGTTGGGTCAAGCATGTTGCTCTTGAGGGCAGTGAGGAAACTTCTTATTAGGGTCCATTGCATTTGTTTTTTCTTAAGTACTATGTTTGTAGACTCAAATTATATAAAACATTTCAACTCACATTGTGGCAAATTAGAATTAAGAAAATTAGAAAATTTAAATTTAACTAATTATTCACAATGAATAAGTCCCTCAAAGAGTTTAAAATTCAAAAAGTTGAAAAAATACAATATTTTGATTTTTCAATTAATTGTTAATCCCACTACATTTTTAATGGTGGGAAAAAAATAATATTTGAATTTGCTAATTGAACAAAAAATACAAGTAATGGACTTAATTGTACAAAAAACACTTTAGTCGATGAATATTATAAATAGCAATCCTAAGCTTTAATGCTGGGTCAAGCATATTGCTCTTGAGGGGAGCGAGGAAACTTCTTATTAGGGTCCATTGCATTTGGTTTTTCTTAAGTAATATGTTTGTAGACTGAAATTATATAAATCATTTCAACTTGCATTGTGGCAAATTAGGCAATTAAAAAAAATTAGAAAATATAAATTTAACTAATTATTCACAATGCATCAGTCCCTCAAAGAGTTTAAAATTCTAAAAGTTGAAAAAATACAATATTTTGATTTTTCAATTAATTGTTAATCCCACTACATTTTTAATGGTGGGAAAAAAATAATATTTGAATTTGTTAATTGAACAAAAATACAAGTAATGGACTTAATTGTACAAAATACACTTTAGTGGATGAATATTATAAATAGCAATCCTAAACTTTAATGCTGGGTTAAGCATATTGCTCTTGAGGGGAGTGGGGAAACTTCTTGTTAGAGCCCATTGCACTTGATTTTTCATAAGTAATATGTTTCTAAACTAAAATTCTATAAATCATTTTGACTTGCATTATGGCAAGAGAGGCAATTAAAAAAATGACAAAATTTAAATTCAATTGATTATTCACAATGCATAAATCCCTCAAAGAGTTTAAAATTCAAAAAGTTGAAGAAATACAATGTCTTGATTTTTCAATTTATTGTTAATCCGACTGCATTTTAAATGGTGACGAAAATGTAATATTTGAATTTGTTAATTGAACAAAAATACAAGTAATGGACTCAATTGTATAAAATGCACTTGAGTGGATGAAGATTATAAATTGCAATCCTAAGCTTTAATGTTGGGTCAAGAATATTGCCTTTGCGGGGTGTGGGGAAACTTCTTATTAGCATCTATTGCATTTGGTTTTTCTTAAGTAATATGTTTGTAGACTTGAATTATATAAATCATTTCAACTTGCATTATGGCAAATGTGGCAATTAAAAAAATTACAAAATTTAAATTTAACTAGTTAATCACAATGCATAAATCCCTCAAAGAGTTTAAAATTCAAAAAGTTGAAAAAAAATACAATGTTTTGATTTTTTTAATTTGTTGTTAATCACACTACATTTTTAATGGTGAGAAAAACATAATATTTGAATTTGTTAATTGAACAAAAATACAAGCAATGGACTCAATTGTACAAAATACACTTTAGTGGATGAATATTATAAATAGCAATCCTAAGCTTTAAATTTGGCTTAAGCATATTGCTCTTGAGGGGAGTGGGGAAACTTCTTATTAGAGTGTATTACATTTGAATTTTCATAAGTAATATCTTTGTAGGCTAAAATTCTATAAATTATTTCAACTTGCCTTGTGGCAATGGAGACAATTATAAAAAATGACAAAATTTAAATTCAATTGATTCTTAATAGTGCATAAATCCCTCAAAGAGTTTAGTATTCAAAAAGTTGAAGAAATACAATCTTTTGATTTTTCAAGTTATTGTTAATCCCACTGCATTTTAAATGGTGAGAAAAACATAATATTTGAATTTGTTAATTGAACAAAAATACAAGTAATGGACTTAATTGTATAACATACACTTTATTAGATGAATACTATAAATAGCAATCCTAAGCTCTGATGTTGGGTCAAGCATATTACTCATGAGGGGAGTGGAGAAACTTTTTATTAGAGTCTATTGCATTTGCTGTTTCTGAAGTAATATGTTTGCACACTCGAATTATATAAATCTTTTCAACTTGCATTATGGCAAAGGAGACAATTAAAAAAATGAAAAAAATTTAAATTTAACTGATTATTAACAATGCATAAATTCCTCAAAGAGTTTGAAATTCAAATAGTCGAAAAAATACATTGTTTTGATTTTTCAATTTATTGTTAATCCCACTGCATTTTGAATGGTGAGAAAAACATAATATTTGAATTTGTGAATTGAACAAAAATACAAGTAATGGACTCAATTGTATAAAATACACTCTAGTGGATGAAAACTATAAATTGTAATCCTAAGCTTTAATGTTAGGTCAACCATATTACTCATCAAGGGAGTAGGGAAATTTCTTATTAGAGTCTATTCCATTTGCTTTTTCTTAAGTAATATGTTTGTACACTCGAATTATATAAATCATTTAAACTTGCATTGTGGCAAAGGAGGCAATTAAAAAAATTACAAAATTTAAATTCAACTAATTATTGCCAATGCTTAGATCCCTATAAGTTTTTAAAATTCAAAAAGTTAAAGAAATACAACGTTTTGATTTTTCAATTTATTGTTAATCCCACTGCATTTTCAATGGTGCAAAAAACATAATATTTGAATTTGTTAATTGAACAAAAATACAAGTAATGGACTCAATTGTACAAAATACACTTTAGTCAATGAATATTACAAATAGCAATCTTGAGCTTTAATGCTAGGTCAAGCATATTGCTGTTGAGGGGAGTGGGGAAACTTCTTATTAGAGTCCATTGCATTTGCTTTTTCTTAAGTAATATGTTTGTGCACTTGAATTACATAAATCATTTGAACTTGCATTGTGGCCAAAAAGGCAATTAAAAAAATAACAAAATTTAAATTCAGCTAATTATTGTCAATGCTTAGATCCCTATAAGTTTTTAAAATTCAAAAAGTTAAAGAAATACAATGTTTTGATTTTTCAATTTATTATTAATCCCACTGCATTTTCAATGGTGAAAAAAAACATAATATTTGAATTTGTTAATTGAACAAAAATACAAGTAATGGACTCAACTGTACAAAATACACTTTGTCGATGAATATTACAAATAGCAATCCTAAGCTTTAATGCTAGGTCAAGCATATTGCTCTTGACGGGAATGGAGAAATTTCTTATTAGAGTCCAATGCATTTGATTTGATTTTTCATAAGTAATATCGTTGTTGGCTAAAATTCTCTACATCATTTCAACTTGCCTTGTGGCAAAGGAGACAAGTAAAAAAAATGGCAAAATTTCAATTGAACTGATTATTCACAATGCATAAATCCCTTAAAGAGTTTAAAATTCAAAAAGTTGAAAAAATAAATCATTTTAACTTGTAAACTCGAATTATTGGGGTCCATTGCATTTGGTTTTTCTTAAGTAATATGTTTGTAAACTCGAATTATATAAATCATTTTAACTTGCATTATGGCAAATGAGGCAACTAAAAAAATTACAAAATTTAAATTGAACTAATTAATCACAATGCATAAATCCCTCAAAGAGTTTAAAATTCAAAAAGTTGTAAAAATAAAATGTTTTCAATTTTTAATTTATTGTTAATCTCACTACATTTTGAATGGTGAGAAAAACATAATATTTAAATTTGTTAATTGAACAAAAATACAAGTAATGGACTCAATTGTATAAAAAACACTTTAGTGGATGAATATTATAAATAGCAATCCTAAGTTTTAATATTGGGTCAAGCATATTGCTTTTGAGGGAAGTGGGGAAACTTCGTATTAGAGCCCATTGCATTTGATTTTTCATAAGTAATATGTTTCTAAATTGAAATTCTATAAATCATTTCGACTTGCATTATGGAAAAAGAGGCAATCGTCCATTCCATTTACTTTTTCTTAACTAATATGATTATAGACTTGAATTATATAAATCATTTCAACTTGCATTGTGGGAAATGAGCGAATTAAAAAAATCACAAAATTTAAATTGAACTAATGAATCACTATGCATAAATTCCTCAAAGAGTTTAAAAATCAAAAAGTTATAAAAATGCAATGTTTTCAATTTTCA
This sequence comes from Bruguiera gymnorhiza, assembly GCA_020883675.1. Lineage (NCBI taxonomy): Eukaryota > Viridiplantae > Streptophyta > Magnoliopsida > Malpighiales > Rhizophoraceae > Bruguiera > Bruguiera gymnorhiza. The sequence continues at coordinate 276,524 of JAIRCJ010000270.1, forward strand.
ATTTATTGTTAATCCCACTACATTTTGAATTGTGAGAAAAACATAAAATTTGAATTTCTTAATTGAACAAAAATACAAGTAATGGACTCAATTATTTAAAATACACTTTAGTGGATGAATATTATAAATAGCAATCCTAAGCTTTAATGTGGGGTCAAGCATATTACTCTTGAGGGGAGTGGGGAAACATTTTATTAGGGTCCATTGCTTTTAAGTTTTTGTAAGTAATATGTTTCTAGACTAAAATTCTAGAAATCATTTCAACTTGCATTATGGCAATGAAGATAATTAAAAAAAAAGTCAAAATTTAAATTCAACTAATTATTCATAATGTATGAATCCCTTAAAGAGTTTAAAATTCGAAAAGTTGAAAAAATACAATGTTTTGATTTTTCATTTTATTGTTAATTCCACTGCATTTTGAATGGTGGGAAAAATATAATATTTGAATTTGTTAATTCACAAAAAAATACAAGTAATGGACTCGATTGTATAAAATAAACTTTAGTGGATGAATATTATAAATAGCAATCCTAAGGCTTAATGTTGGGTCAAGCATATTGCTCTTGAGGGGAGTGGGGAAACTTCTTATTTGATTCCATTGCATTTGCTTTTTCTTAAGTTATATGTTTGTAGACTCAAATTATATAAATGATTTCAATTGGCATTATGGCAAAGTAGGCAATTAAAAAATTATAAAATTTAAATTCAACTAATTATTGACAATGCATAAATCCCTTTAAGTTTTCAAAATTCAAAAAGTTGAAAAAATACAATGTTTTGATTTTTCAACTTATTGTTTTGATTTTTCAATATATATTTCAATTTATGGCAAAAGAGGCAATCGTCCATTCCATTTACTTTTCCTTGAGTAATATGATTATAGACTTGAATTATATAAATCATTTCAACTTGCATTGTGGCAAATGAGGCAATTAAAAAAATTACAAAATTTAAATTGAACGAATAAATCACAATGCATAAATCCCTCAAAGAGTTTAAAATTTAAAAAGTTGTAAAAATACAATATTTTCAATTTTCAATTTATTGTTAATCCCACTACATTTTGAATGGTGAGAAAAACATAATATATGAAATTGAACAAAAATACAAGTAATAGACTCAATTGTACAGAATACACTGTAGTGGATGAATATTATAAATAGCAATCGTAAGCAATAATGTTGGGTCAAGCATATTGCTGTTGGGAGGAGTGGGGAAACATCTTATTAGAGTCCATTGCATTTACTTTTTCATAAGTAATATCGTTATAGACTCCAATTATATAAATCATTTCAACTTGTATTGTGACAAATGAGGCAATTAAAAAAATTACAAAATTTAAATTCAATTGATAATTCACAATGCCTACATCCCTCAAAGAGTTTAAAATTCAAAAGGTTGAAAAAAATACAATGTTTTGATTTTTCAATTTATTGTTAATCCCACTATTTTTGAATGGTCAGAAAAACATGATATTTGAATTTGTTAATTGAACAAAAATGCAAGTAATGGACTCAAATGTATAAAATCCACTTTAGTGCATGAATATTATAAATAGCAATCCTAAACTTTAATGTTGGGTCAAGCATATTACACTTGAGGGGAATAGGAAAACTTCTTATTAGAGTCCTTTGCATTTGATTTTTCAGATGTAATATGTTTGTAGACTAAAATTCTATAAATCATTTCAACTTGCATTATGGCAAAGGAGACAATTAAAAAAATGACAAAATTTAAATTTAACTGATTATTAACAATGTATAAATCCCTCAAAGAGTTTAAAATTCAAAGTTTAAAAAATACAATATTTTGTTTTTTTCAATTTATTGTTAATCCCACTGCATTTTGAATGGTGAGAAAAATATAATATTTGAATTTGTTAATTGAACAAAAATACAAGTAATGGACTCAAATGTAAAAAATCCACTTTAGTGCATGAATATTATAAATAACAATCCTAAACTATAATGTTAGGTCAAGCATATTGCACTTGAGGGGACTAAGAAAACTTCTTATTAGAGTCCTTCACATTTGATTTTTAATAAATAATATGTTTGTAGACTAAAATTCAATAAATCATTTCAACTTGCATTATGGCAAAGGAGACAATTAAAAAAATGACAAAATTTAAATTTAACTGATTATTAACAATGCATAAATCCCTCAAAGAGTTTAAAATTCAAAAAATCGAAAAAATACATTGTTTTGATTTTTCAATTTATTGTTAATCCCACTACATTTTGAATAGTGAGAAAAATATAATATTTGAATTTGTTAATTGAACAAAAATACAAGTAATGGACTCAATTGTATAAAATACACTTTAGTGGATGAATATTATAAATAGCAATCTTATGCTTTAATGGTGGCTCAAGCATATTGCTCTTGAGGGGAGTGGGGAAACTTTTTATTTGTGTCCATTGCATTTGTTTTTTTCTTAAGTAATCTGTTTGTAGACTCGAATTTTATAAACCATTTCAACTTGCATTGTGGCAAACGAGGCTATTAAAAAAATTACAAAATTTAAATTCAACTAATTATTGCCAATGCATAAATTCCTATAAATCTTTAAAATTCAAAAAGTTGAAAAAATGCAATGTTTTGATGTTTCAATTTATTGTGAATCCCACTGCACTTTGAATGGTGAAAAAACATAATATTTGAATTTGTTAATTGAACAAAAATACAAGTAATGGACTCAACTGTATAAAATACACTTTAGTGCATGAATATTATAAATTGCAATCCTATGCTTTAATATTGGGTCAAACATATTGCTCTTGAGGGGAGTGGGGAAACTTCTTATTAGAGTTGATTGCAGTTAATTTTTCATAAGTAATATGTTTATAGACTAAAATTTTAGAAATCATTACAACTTGCATTATGGCAAAGGGGATAATTAAAAAAGTGGCAAAATTTAAATACAACTAAATATTCACAATCGATAAATCTCTCAAAGAGTTTAAAATTTAAAAAGTTGAAAAAATAAAATGTTTTGATTTTTCAATTTATTGTTAATCCCACTGCATTTTGAATGGTGAGAAAAACATAATATTTGAATTTGATAAATGAACAAAAATACAAGTAATGGACTCGATTGTATAAAACACACTTCAGTGGATGAATATTATAAAGAGCAATCCTAAGCTTTAATGTTAGGTCAAGCATATTGCTCTTGAGGGAAGTAAGGAAACTTCTTATTAGTACCCATTGCATTTGATTTTTCATAAGTAATATGTTTCTAAACTAAAATTCTATAAATCATTTCAATTGGCATTATGGCAAAGGGGATAGTTAAAAAAATGACAAAATTTAAATTCAACTAATTATTCATGACGCATAAATCCCTCAAAGAGTTGAAAATTCAAAAATTGAAAAAATACAATGTTTTAATTGTTCAATTTCTTGTTAATCCCACTGCATTTTGAATGGTGAGAAAAACATAATATTTGAATTTGTTAATTGAACAAAAATACATGTAATGGACTCAATTGTACAAAATACACCTTAGTGGATGAATATTATACATAGCAATCCTAAACTTTAATGTTGGGTCAAGCATATTGCTCTTGAGGGAAGTGGGGAAACTTCTTATTAAGATCTATTGCATTATGGCAAATTAGACAATTAAAAAAAATTACAAAATTTAAATTTAACTAATTATTCATATTGCATAAGTCCCTCAAAGAGTTTAAAATTCAAAAAGTTAACCATACAATATTTTGATTTTTCACAAGTAATATGTTTCGAAACTAAAATTCTGTAAATCATTTCGACTTGCATTATGGCAAAAGAGGCAATTAAAAAAATGACAAAATTTAAATTCAACTGATTATTTACAATACATAAATCCCTCAAAGAGTTTAAAATTCAAAAAGTTGAAGAAATACAATGTCTTGATTTTTCAATTTATTATTAATCCCACTGCATTTTGAATGGTGACAAAAATGTAATATTTGAATTTGTTAATTGAACAAAAATAAAAGTAATGGACTCAATTGTATAAAATACACTTCAGTGGATGAATATTATAAAGTGCAATCCTAAGCTTTAATGTTGGGTCAAGAATATTGCCTTTGTGGGGTGTGGGGAAACTTCTTATTAGCGTCCATTGCATTTGGTTTTTCTTAAGTAATATGTTTGTAGACTCGAATTATATAAATCATTTCAACTTGCATTGTGGCAAATGTGGCAATTAAAAAAATTACAAAATTTAAATTTAACTAGTTAATCACAATGCATAAATCCCTCAAAGAGTTTAAAATTCAAAAAGTTGAAAAAAATACAATGTTTTGATTTTTCAATTTGTTGTTAATCCCACTACATTTTTAATGGTGAGAAAAACATAATATTTGAATTTGTTAATTGAACAAAAATACAAGTAATGGACTCATTTGTACAAAGTACACTTTAGTGGATGAATATTATAAATAGCAATCCTAAGCTTTAAATTTGGGTCAAGCATATTGTTCTTGAGGGGAGTGGGGAAACTTCTTATTAGAGTGTATTGCATTTGAATTTTCATAAGTAATATCTTTGTAGGCTAAAATTCTATAAATTATTTCAACTTGCCTTGTGGCAATGGAGACAATTAAAAAAAATGACAAAATTTAAATTCAACTGATTCTTAACAGTGCATAAATCCCTTAAAGAATTTAGTATTCAAAAAGTTGAAGAAATACAATCTTTTGATTTTTCAAGTTATTGTTAATCCCACTGCATTTTGAATGGTGAGAAAAACATAATATTTGAATTTGTTAATTGAACAAAAATACAAGTAATGGACTTAATTGTATAACATACACTTTATTGGATGAATACTATAAATAGCAATCCTAAGCTCTGATGTTGGGTCAAGCATATTACTCATGAAGGGAGTGGGGAAACTTCTTATTAGAGTCTATTGCATTTGTTGTTTCTGAAGTAATATGTTTGTACACTCGAATTATATAAATCATTTCAACTTGCATTGTGGCGAATGCAGCAATTAAGAAATTACAAAATTTAAATTCAACAAATTATTGAAAATGCATAAATCCCTATAAGTATTTAAAATTAAAAAAGTTGAAAAAAATATAATGTTATGATTTTTTAATTTATTGTTCATCCCACTACATTTTATATGGTGAGAAAAACATAATATTTGAATTTGTTAATTGAAGGAAAATACAAGTAATGGAAGTAATTCTATAAAATACACTTTAGTGGATGAATATTATAAATTGCAATCCTAAGCTTTAATGTTAGGTCAAACAATTGCTCTTGAAGGGAGTGGGGAAACTTATTATTAGAGCTAATTGCACTTAATTTTTCATCAGTAATTTGTTTATAGAATAAAATTCTAGAAATCATTTCCACTTGCATTATGGAAAAGGTGACAATTAGAAAAATGACAAAATTTAAATTAACAATGCATAAATCCCTCAAAGAGTTTAAAATTCAAAAAGTTGAAAAAATACAATGTTTTGATTTTTCAATTTATTGTGAATCCTACTGCATTTTGAATGGTGAGAAAAACATAATATTTGAATTTGTTAATTGAACAAAAATACAAGTAATGGACTCAATTGTATAAAATACACTTTAGTGCATGAATATTATAAATTACAATATTAAGTTTTAATGTTGGGTTAAGCATATTGCTCTTGAGGGGAGTGGGGAAACTTCTTATTTATGTCCATTGCATTTGCTTTTTCTTAAGTAATATGTTTGTGGACTCGAATTTTATACACCATTTCAACTTGCATTGTGGCAAACGAGGCAATTAAAAAAATTACAAAATTTAAATTCAACTGATTATTCACAATGCCTAATCCTTGAAAGAGTTTAAAATTCAAAATGTTGAAAAAATACAATGTTTTGATTTTTCAATTTATTGTTAATCCCACTACATTTTGAATGGTGAGAAAAATATGATATTTGAATTTGTTAATTGAACAAAAATACAAGTAATGGACTCAAATGTATAAAATCCACTTTAGTGGATGAATATTATAAATAGTAATCCTAAACTTTAATATTAGGTCAAGCATATTGCACTTAAGGGAATTGGGGAAACTTCTTATTAGAGTTCTTTGCATTTGATTTGTCATAAGTAATATGTTTGTAGGCTAAAATTTTATAAATCATTTCAACTTGCATTATGACAAATTAGACAATTAAAAAAATGACAAAATTTAAATTCAACTAATTATTAACTATACATAAGTCCCTCAAATAGTTTAAAATTCAAAAGTTGAAACAATACAATGTTTTGATTTTTCAATTTATTGTTAATCCCACTGCATTTTGAATGGTAAGAAAAAGATAATATTTGAATTTGATAATTGAACAAAAATACAAGTAATGGACTCAATTGTATAAAATACACTTTAGTAGATGAATATTATAAGTAGCAATTTTAAGCCTTAATGTTGGGTCAAACATATTGCTCTTGAGGAGAGCGGGCAAACTTCTTATTTGTGCCCATTGCATTTGCTTTCTTTTAATTTTAAGTAATATGTTTGTAGACTCGAATTTTATAAACCATTTCAACTTGCATTGTGGCAAACGAGGCAATTAAAAAAATTATAAAATATAAATTCAACTAATTATTGACAATACATAAATCCCCATAAGTTTTTAAAATTCAAAAAGTTGAAAAAATACAATGTTTTCATTTTTCAATTTATTCCTAATCCCACTACATTTTGAATGGTGAGAAAAACATAATATTTGAATATGTTAATTGGACCAAAATACAAGTAATAGACTCAATTGTATAAAATACACTTTAGTGGGTAAATATTATTAATAGCAATCCTAAACTTTAATGTTGGGTCAAGCATATTGCTTTTGAGGGGAGTGAGGAAAGTTGTATTAGAGCCCATTGCATTTAATTTTTCATAAGTAATATGTTTCTAGACTAAAATTCTAGAAATCATTTCGAGTTGCATTATGTCAAAGGAGACAATTAAAAAAATGAATAAATTTAAATTCAATTGATTATTCACAATGCATAAATCCCTCAAAGAAGGTTTTGATTTTTCAATTTATTGTTAATCCCACTGCATTTTGAATGGTGAGTAAAACATTATATTTGAATTTGTGAATTGAACAAAAATACAAGTAATGGACTCAATTGTATAAAATACACTTTAGTTGATGAAGATTATAAATAACAATCCTAAGTTTTAATATTGGGTCAAGCATATTGCTCTTGAGGGGAGTGGGGAAACTTCTTATTAGAGTCCATTGCATTTGCTTTTTCATATGTAATATGTTTGTAAACTCAAATTATATAAATCATTTAAACTTCCATTATGGCAAAGGAGGCAATTAAAAAAATTGCAAAATTTAAATTTAAATAATTATTAGCAATGCATAAATCTCTATAAGAGTTTAAAATTCAAAAAACTTGAAAAAATACAATATTTTGATTTTTCAATTTATTGTTAATCCCACTGCATTTTTAATGGTGAGAAAAACATAATATTTGAATTTGTTAATTGAACAAAAAATCAAGTACTGGACTCAATTGTATAAAATACACTTTAGTGCATGAATATTATAAATAACAAACTTGTGCTTTAATGTTGGGTCAAGCATATTGCACTTGAACGGAGTAGGGAAACTTCTTATTTAAGTCCGTTGCATTTGCTTCTTCTTAAGTAATATGTTTGTAGACTCGAATTATATAAATCATTTCAACTTGCATTATGGCAAATGAGGCAATCAAAAAAATTACAAAATTTAAATTCAACTAATTATTGACAATGCATAAATCCTTATAAGTCTTTAAAATTCAAAATTTGAAAAAATACAATGTTTTGAGTTTTCAATTTATTGTTAATTCTACTTCATTTTGAATGGTGAGAAAAACATAATATTTGAATTTGTTAATTGAGCAAAAATACAAGTAATGGACTTAATTGTATAAAATACACTTTAGTGGATGAATATTATAAATAGCAATCCTAAGCGTTAATGTTGGGTCAAGCATATTGCTCTTGAGGGGAATGGAGAAACTTGTTATTAATGCCCATTGCATTTAATTTTTCATAAGTAATATGTTTCTAAACTAAAATTCTAGAAATCATTTCAACTTGCATTATGGCAAAGGAGACAATTAGAAAAATGTAAAATTTAAATTCAACTGATTATTCACAATGTATAAATGCCTCAAAGAGTTTAAAATTCATAAAGTTGAAAAAATACAATGTTTTGATTTTTCAATTTATTGTTAATTCCACTGCATTTTGAATGGTGAGTAAAACATAATATTATAATTTCTTAATTGAAGAAAAATACAATGGACTTAATTGTACAAAATATACTTGAGTGCATGAATATTATAAATAGCAATCCTAAGCTTCAATGTAGGGTCAAGCTTATTGCTCTTTAGCGGAGTGGGGAAACTTCTTATTATAGTCCATTGCATTTGCTTTTTGTGATGTAAAATGTTTTTAGACTCATATTATAGAAGTCATTTTAACTTGCATTATGGCAAAGGAGGCAATTAAAAAATTACAAAATTTAAATTCAACTAATTATTGATAATGCATAAATCCCTATATGTTTTCAAAATTCAAAAAGTTGAAAAAATACAATATTTTCATTTTCCAATTTATTATTAATACCACCACGTTTTGAATGGTGAGAAAAACATAATATTTGAATATGTTCATTGAACAAAAATACAAGTAATGCTCTCAATTGTATAAAATACACTTTAGTGGATGAATATTATAAATAGCAATCCTAAGCCTTAATGTTGGGTTAAGCATATCGCTCTTGAGGGGAGTGGGGAAACTTCTTATTAGAATCCATTGCATTTGCTTTTTCTTAAGTAATATGTGTGTAGACTCAAATTATATATATCATTTCAATTTGTATTATGGCAAACGAGGTAATTAAAAAAATTGCAAAATATAAATTCAACTAATCATTGACAATGCATAAATCCCTATAAGTTTTTAAAATTCAAAAAGTTGAAAAAATACAATGTTTTGATTTTTCAATTTATTGCTAATCCTCCTGCATTTTGTATTGTGAGAAAAATATAATATTTGAATTTGTTAATTGAACAAATATACAAGTAATGGACTCAATTGTACAAAATACAATTTAGTGGATGAATATTATAAATAGCAATCCTAAGTTTTAATATTGCGTCAAGCATATTGCACTTGAGGGAAGTGGGGAAACTTCTTATTAAAGCTCATTGCATTTGATTTTTCATAAGTAATATGTTTCTAGACTAAAATTCTAAAAATCATTTCATCTTGCATTATGACAAAGGAGACAATTAAAAAAGTGACAAAATTTAAATACAGCTGATTATTCACAATGCATAAATCCCTCAAAGAGTTTAAAATTCAAAAAGTTGAAAAAAATACAATGTTTCAATTTTTCAATTTATTGTTAATCCCATTGTGTTTTGAATGGTGAGAAAAACATAATATTTGAATTTGATAATTGAACAAAAATACAGGTAATGAACACAATTGTATAAAATCCACTTTAGTGGATGAATATTATAAATAGCAATCCTGAACTTTAACATTAGGTCAAGCATATTGCTCTTAAGGGTGCTGGGGAAACTTCTTATTAGAGTTCTTTCCATTTGATTTTTCAAAAGTAATATGTGTGTAGGTGAAAATTCTAGAAATCATTTCAACTTGCATTATGGCAAAGGAGACAATTAAAAAAATGACAAAATTGAAATTCAACTGGTTATTCAATGTTTTGATATTTCAATTTATTGTTAATCCCACTACATTTTGAATGGTGAGAAAAACATAATATTTGAATTTGTTAATTGAACAAATATACAAGTAATGGACTCAATTGCATAAAATGCACTTTAGTGGATGAATATTATAAATAGCAATCCAAAGTTTTAATGTTGGGTCAAGCATATTGCTCTTAAGGGGAGTGGGAAAATTTCTTATTAGAGTGCATTGCATTTGCTTTTTCTTAAGTAATATGTTTGTAGAGTGAAATTATACAAATCATTTTTACTTGCTTTATGGCAAAGGGGGCAATTAAAAAAATTACAAAATTTAAATTTGACTAATTATTAACAATACATAAATCTTAGTAAGAGTTTAAAATTCAAAAAGGTGAAAAATACAATATTTTGATTTTTCAATTTATTGTTAATCCCAATACATTTTGAATGGTGAGAAAAACATAATATTTGAATTTCTCAATTGAACAAAAATACAAGTTATGGACTTAATTTTATAAAGTACACTTTAGTGGATGAATATTATAAATAGCAATCCTAAGCTTTAATATTGGATCAAGCATATTGCTCTTTAGCGGAGTGGGGAAACTTCTTATTATAGCCCATTGCATTTGCTTTTTCTTACGTAAAATGTTTGTAGACTCATATTATATAAATCATTTCAACTTGCATTATGGTAAAAGAGTCAATTAAGTAAATTACAAAATTTAAATTCAACTCGTTATTAGCAATCCATTAATGTGAATAAAACATTAAAATTTTAAAAGTTGAAAAAATGCAATGTTTGATTTTAAAATTGATTACAAATGCCATTGCATTTTGAATGGTGGGAAAAACATAATATTTGAATTTGTTAATTGAACAAAAATACAAGTAGTGGACTCAATTGTATAAAATACATTTGAGTGGATAAATATTATAAATAGCAATCCTAAGCCTTAATGTTGGGTCTAGCATGTTGCTTTGGAGGGGAGTGGGGAATCTTCTTATTTGAGTCCATTGCATTACCTTTTTAGAAGTAATATGTTTGTAGACTCGCATTATATAAATCATTTCAACTTGCTTTGTGGCAAAATGAGGAAATTAAAATAATTACAAAATATAAATTCAACTAATTATTGACAATGCATAAATCCCTATAGGTTTTTAAAATTCAAAAAGTTGAAAAATGCAATATTTTGATTTTTCAATTTATTGCTAATCCTACTGCTTTTTGAATTATGAGAAAAACATAATATTTGAATTTGTTAATTGAACAAAAATACAAGTAAAAAACTTAATTGTACAAAATACACTTTAGTGCACGAATATTTTTAACTAGCAATCCTAGGCTTTAATATTGGGTCAACCATATTGTTCTTGAGGGAAGTGGGAAACTTCTCATTAAAGCCCATTGCATTTGATTTTTCATAAGTAATATGTTTCTAGACTAAAATTGTAGAAATCATTTCAACTTGCATTATGGTAACGGAGACAATTAAAAAAGTGACAAAATATAAATTCAATTGATTATTCACAATGCCTAAATCCCTCAAAGAGTTTAAAATTCAAAAAGTTGAAGAAATACAATGTTTTGATTTTTCAATTTATTGTTAATCCCA
>JAIRCJ010000270.1:287939-310100 GCA_020883675.1 Bruguiera gymnorhiza
AGGCAATTAAAAAAATGACAAAATATAAATTCAATTGATTATTCACAATGTATAAATCCCTCAAAGAGTTTTAAAATTCAAAAAGTTGAAGAAATACAATGTTTTGATTTTTCAATTTATTGTTAATCCCACTGCATTTTGAATGGTGAGAAAAACATAATATTTGAATTTGTTAATTGAAGTAAAATACAAGTAATGGACTCAATTTTATAAAATCCACTTTAGTGGATGAATATTATAAATTGCAATCCTAAACTTTAATGTTAGGTCAAGCATATTGCTCTTGAGGGGACTAGGGAAACTTCTTCTTAGAGTCTTTTGCATTTGATTTTTCATAAGTAATATGTTTGTAGACTAAAATTCTATAAATCATTTCAACATGCATTGTGGCAAAGGAGACAATTAAAAAATGACAAAATTTAAAGTCAACAGATTATTAACAATGCATAAATCCCTTAAAGACTTTAAAATTCAAAGAGTTGAAAAAAAATACAATGTTTTGATTTTTAAATTTATTGTTAATCCCAACACATTTTGAATGGTGAGAAAAACATAATATTTGAATTTGTTAATTGAACAAAAATACAAATAATAGACTTAATTGTATAAAATACATATTAGTGGATGAATATTATAAATAACAATCCTAAGATTTAATGTTGGGTTAAGGATATGCTCTTGAGGGGAGTGGGGAAACTTCTTATTTGAGTCCATTGCATTTGCTTTTCTTAAGTAATATGTTTGGAGAGTCAAATTATATAAATCATTTCAACTTGCATTGTGGCAAACGAGGCAATTAAAAAAATTACAAAATTTAAATTCAACTAGTTATTGACAATGCATAAATCCCATTATGAAAAAAGACAATGTTTTGATTTTTCAATTTATTGTGAATCCGATTGCATTTTCAATGGTAAGAAAAACATAATATTTGAATTTGCTAATTGAACAAAAATACAAATAATGGACTCAATTGTATAAAATACACTTGAGTGGATGAATATCATAAATAGCAATCTTAAGTTTCCTTATTAGGCCGAGCATGTAGCTCTTGAGGGGAGTGCAGAAACTTCTTATTAGAGTCCATTGCATTTGATTTTTCTTAAGTAATATGTTTGGAGACTCGACTTATATAAATCATTTCAACTTGCATTGTTGCAAAGGAAGGAATTAAAAGAATAACAAAAATTAAATTTCATTAATTATTAACAATGCATAAATCCCTATAAGAGTTTAAAATTGAAAAAGTTGAAAAATACAATGTTTTGATTTTCATTTTATTGTTAATCCCAGTACATTTTGAATGATGAGAAAAATATAATATTTGAATTTGTTAATTGTACAAAAATACAAGTATTGGACTCAATTGCATAAAATACACTTTAGTGGATGAATATTATAAATAATAATCCTAAGTTTTAATATTGGGTCAAGCATATTGCTCTTAAGTAGAGTGGGGAAACTTTTTATTAGAGACCAATGCATTTGTTTTTTCTTAAGTAATGTGTTTGTAAACTCAAATTATATAAATCATTTCAACTTGCATTGTGGCAAAGGAGGGAATTAAAAAAATTACAAAATTTAAATTTCACTAATTATTAACAATGCATAAATGCCTATAAGAGTTTAAAATTCAAAAAGTTGAAAAAATACAATGTTTTGATTTTTTAATTTATTGTTAATCCCATTGCATTTTAAGAGGAGAGAAAAACATAATATTTGAATTTGTTAATTGAACAAAAATACAAGTAATGGACTTAATTGTACGAAATACACTTTAGTGGATGAATATTCTAAATAGTAATCCTACATTTTAATGTTGGGTCAAGCATATTCCTCTTGAGGGGAGTGGGGAAACTTCTTATTATAGTCCATTGCATTTGCTTTTTCATAAGTAATATGTTTGTAGACTCGAATTATATAAATTATTTCAACTTACATTGTGTTAAGAGAGGCAATTAAAAAAATTACAAAATTTAAATTCAACTAATTATTGACAATGAATAAATCCTTATAAGTCTTTAAAATTCAAAAAGTTAAAAAAATACGATGTTTTGATTTTGATTTATTGTGAATCTCACTGCATTTTGAATGGTGAGAAAAACATAATATTTGAATTTGTTAATGGAACAAAAATACAAGTAATGGACTCAATTGTATAAAATACACTTTAGTGGCAGAATATTATCAATAGCAATCCTAAGTTTTCTTGTTGGGTCAAGCATATAGCTCTTGAGGGGAGTGGGGAAACTTATTAGAGTCTATTGCATTTGCTTTTGTTAAGTAATATGTTTGTAGCTCGAATTATATAAATCATTTCAACTTGCGTTGTGGCAAAGGAGGCAATTAAAAAAATTACAAAATTTAAATTCAACTAATTATTGACAATGAATAAATCCCTATAAGTCTTTAAAATTCAAAAAGTTAAAAAAATACGATGTTTTGATTTTTTGATTTATTGTGAATCTCATTGCATTTTGAATGGTGAGAAAAACATAATATTTGAATTTGTTAATGGAACAAAAATACAAGTAATGGACTCAATTGTATAAAATACACTTTAGTGGCAGAATATTATCAATAGCAATCCTAAGTTTTCTTGTTGGGTCAAGCATATAGCTCTTGAGGGGAGTGGGGAAACTTCTTATTAGAGTCCATTGCATTTGCTTTTGTTAAGTAATATGTTTGTAGCTCGAATTATATAAATCATTTCAACTTGCATTGTGGCAAAGGGGGCAATTAAAAAAATTACAAAATTTAAATTCAACTAATGATTGACAATGCGTAAATCTCTATAAGTTTTTCAAATTCAAAAAGTGGAAAAAATACAATATTTTGATTTTTAATTTATTGTTAATCCCATTACATTTTGAATGGTAAGGAAAATATCGTATTTGATTTTGTTAATTAAACAAAAATACGAGTAAAGGACTCAATTGTATAAAATACACTTTAGTGGATGAATATTATAAATAGCAATCTTAACCTTTAATGTTGGGTCAAGCATATTGCTCTTGAGGGGAGTCGGGAAACTTCTTATTAAAGTCCATTGCATTTGCTTTTTTTTAAGTAATATGTTTGTAGACTCGAATTATATAAATGTTTTCCACTTGCATTGTGGCAAACGAGGTAATTAAAAAAATTACAAAATTTAGAGTCAACTAATTATTGACAATGCATAAATCCTTATAAGTTTTTAAAATTCAAAAAGTTGAAAAAATACAATATTTTAAATTTTCGATTTATAGTTAATCCCACAACATTTTGAATGGTGAGAAAAACATAATATTTGAATTTGTTAATTGAACACAAATACATGTATTGGATTGAATTGTATAAAATACACTTTAATGTATGAATATTATAAATAACAATCCTAAGTTTTCTTATTGGGCCAGGCATATAGCTCTTGAGGGGAGTGGGGAAACTTCTTATTAGAGTGCATTGCATTTACTTTTTCTTAAGTAATATGTTTGTAGACTCGAATTATATAAATCATTTCAACTTGTATTGTGGCAAAGGAGGGAATTAAAAAAATTACAAAATTTAAATTTTACTAGTTATTAACAATGCATAAATCCCTATAAGAATTTAAAATTCAAAAAGTTGAAAAAGTATAATGTTTTGATTTTCAGTTTATTGTTAATCCCACTACATTTTGAATTGTGAGAAAAATATAATATTTGAATTTGTTAATTGAACAAAAATACAAGTAATGGACTCAATTGTAGAAAATACGTTTTAGTGGATGAATATTATAAATAGCAATCCTAAACTTTAATGTTGGGTCAAGCATATTGCTCTTGAGGGGAGTGGGGAAGCTTTTATTATATTTCATTGCATTTGCTTTTTCTTAAGTAATATGTTTATAGACTCGAAATATATAAATCATTTCAACATGCATTGTGACAAAGGAGGCAATTAAAAAAATTACAAAATTTAAATTCAACGAATTAGTGACAATGAATAAATCCCAATAAGTTTTTAAAATTCAAAAAGTTGAAAAACTATAATGTTTTGATTTTTCAATTTTTTGTTATTCCCACTGCATTTTGAAGGGAGAGAAAAACATAATATTTGAATTTGTTAATTGAACAAAAATACAAGTAATGGATTCAATTGTACAAAATACATTTTGGTGGATGAATATTATAAATAGAAATCCTAAGCTTTAATGTTGGGTCAAGCATATTGCTTTTAAGGGGAGTGCAAAAGTTTCTTTTTGGAGCCCATTGCATTTGATTTTTTGTAAGTAATATGTTTCGAGACTAAAATTTTGTAAATCATTTCAACTTGCATTATGGTAAAGGAGACAATTAAAAAAATAGCAAAATTTGGATTCAAATGATTATTAATAATGCATATATCCCTCAAAGGGTTTAAAATTCAAAAACATGAAAAAATACAATATTTTGATTTTTCAATTTATTGTTAATCCTACTGCACTTTGAATGATGAGAAAAATATAATATTTGAATTTGTTAATTGAACAAAAATACAAGTAATGGACTCAATTGTATAAAATACACATTAGTGGATCAATACTCTAAATAACAATCCTAAGTTTTAGTCTTGGGTCAAGCATATTGCTATTGAGAGGAGTGGGGAAACTTCTTATTATAGTTGATTGCGTTTGCTTTTTGTTAAGTAATATGTTTGTAGACTCGAATTATATAAATCATTTCAACTTACATTGTGGCAAAGGGGGCAATTAAAAAAATTATAAAATATAAATTCAACTAATTATTGACAATGCATAAATCCATATAAGTCTTTAAAATTCAAAAAGTTGAAAAAATACAATGTTTTGATTTTTCAGTTTATTATTAATCCCACTGCATTTTGAATACTGAGAAAAACATAACATTTGAATTTGTTAATTGAACAAAAATACAAGTAATGGACTCAATTGTCTAAAGTACACTTTAGTGGATGAATTTTATAAATAGCAATCCTAAGGTTTAATGTTGGGTCAACCATACTCCTCTTGAAATGAGTGGGGAAACTTCTTATTAGAGTCCATTGTATTCGCTTTTTCTTAACTAATATGTTTGTAGACTCGAATTATATAAATCATTTCAACTTGCATTGTGGCAAGGGAGGTAATTAAAAAATTACAAAATTTAAATTCAACTAATTATTTACAATGCATAAATCCCTATAAGTTTTCAAAATTCAAAAAGTTGAAAAAAATACAATGTGTTGATTTTTAAATCTATTGTTAATCCCACTGCATTTTGAATGGTGAGAAAAACATAATATTTGAATTTGTTAATTGAACAAAAATACAAGTAATGAACTCAATTGTATAAAATACACTTTAATTAATGAATATTATAAATAGCAATTCTAAGCTTTAATGTTGGGTCAAGCATATTACTCTTAGGGGGAGTGGGGAAACACCTTATTAGAGCCGATTGCACTTAATTTTTCATGAGTAATATGTTTGTAGACTAAAATTCTAGAAAGCATTTCAACTTGTATTATGGCAAAGGAGACAATTAAAAAAATGACAAAATTTAAATTCAAATGATTATTCACAATGTATAAATCCCTCAAAGTGTTTAAAATTTAAAAAGTTGAAAAATTACAATGTTTTGATTTTTCAATTTATTGTTAATCCCAATATTTTTTGAATGGTAAGAAAAACATAATATTTGAATTTCTTAATTGAACAAAAATACAAGTAATGGACTTAATTGTATAAAATACACTTTAGTGGATGAATATTATAAATAGCAATCCTAAATTTTAATGTTGGGTCAAGCATATTGCTCTTGAAGGGAGTGGGGAAACTTCTTATTTGAGTCCATTGCATTTGGTTTTTCTTAAGTAATATGTTTGTAGACTCGAATTTTATAAACCAATTCAACTTTCACTGTGGCAAAGGAGGCAATTAAAAATTTTCAAAATTTAAATTCAAGTAATTATTAACAATGCATAAATCCTTATAAGTTTTCAAAATTAAAAAAGTTGAAAAAATACAATGTTTTGATTTTTCAATTTATTGTTAATACCAATGCATTTTGAATGGTGACAAAAACATAATATTTGAATTTGTTAATTGAACAAAAATAAAAGTAATGGACTAAATTATATAAAATACACTTTAGTGGATGAATATTATAAATAGCAATCTTAAGCTTTAATGTTAGATCAAGCATATTGTTCTTTAGGGGAGTGGGGAAACTTCTTATTATAGACCATTGCATATGCTTTTTCGTAAGTAAAATGTTTGTAGACTCATATTATATAAATCATTTCAACTTGCATTGTGTCAAAGGAGGCAATTAAAACAATTACAAAATTTAAGTTCAACTCATTATTAGCAATGCATGAATGCGAATAAAACTTTAAAATTTTAAAAGTTGAAAAAATGCAATGTTTTGATTTTTAAATTTATTATTAATGCCACTACATTTTATATGGTGAGAAAAACATAATATTTGAATTTCTTAATTGAACAAAAATACAAGTAATGGACTCAATTATATAAAATACACTTTCGTGGATGAATATTATAAATAGCAATCCCAAGCTTTAATGTTGGGTCAAGCATATAGCTCTTGAGGGGAGTAGGGAAACTTTTTATTAGAGTCCATTGCATTTGCTTTTTCTTAAGTAATATGCTTGAAAACTCGAATTATATAAATCATTTCAACTTGCATTATGGCAAAGGAGGCAATTAAAAAAAGTACAAAATTTAAATTTCACTAATTATTAACAATTCATAAATCCCTATAAGAGTTTCAAATTCAAAAAGTTGAAAAAATACATTGTTTTGCTTTTCATTTTATTGTTAATCCTATTACCTTTTGAATGGTGAGAAAAATATAATATTTGAATTTGTTAGTTGAACAAAAATACAAGTATTGGACTCAATTGTATAAAATCTACTTTAGTGGATGAATATTATAAATAGCAATCCTAAGTTTTAATGTTAGGTCAAGAATATTGCTCTTAACCGGAGTGGCAAAACTTCTTATTAGAGTCCATTGCATTTGATTTTTCGTAAGTAATATGTTTCTAGATTAAAATTCTGTAAATCATTTCAACTTGCATTATGGCAAAGGAGACAATTAAAAAAATGACAAAATTTAAATTCAAATGATTATTAACAGTACATAAATCCCTTAAGGAGTTTAAAATTTAAAAAGTTGAAAAAATAAAATGTTTTGATCTTTCAATTTATTGTTAATCCCACTGCACTTTGAATGGTGAGAAAAAAATAATATTTGAATTTATTAATTGAACAAAAATACAAATAATGGACTCAATTTTATAAAATACACTTTAGTGGATGAATATTATAAATAACAATCTTAAACTTTAATGTTGGGTTAAGGATATTATTGTTAAGGGGAGTGGGGAAACTTCTTATTTGAGTCCATTGCATTTGCTTTTTCTTAAGTAATATGTTTGAAGAGTCGAATTATATAAATCATTTCAACTTGCATTGTGGCAAACGAGGCAATTAAAAAAATTACAAAATTTAAATTCAACTAATTATTGACAATGCATAAATGCCTATAAGTTTTTAAAATTCAAAAAGTTGAAAAAATACAAAGTTTTGATATTTCAATTTATTGTTAATCCCACTGCACTTTGAATGGTGAGGAAATCATCATATTTGATTTTGTTAATTGAGCAAAAATACAAGTAATGGACTTAATTGTATAAAATATACTTTAGTGGATGAATATTATCAATAGCAATCCAAAGTTTTAATGTTTGGTCAAGCATATTGCTCTTGAAGGGAGTGGGGAAACTTCTTATTAAAGTCCATTGCTTTTGCTTTTTCTTAAGTAATATGTTTGTAGACTCAAATTATATAAATCATTTCAACTTGCATTATGGTAAGGGACGCAACTAAAAAATTACAAAATTTAAATTCAACTAATTATTAACAATGCATAAATCCTTATAAGTTTTCAAAATTAAAAAAGTTAAGAAAATATAATGTTTTGATCTTTTAATTTATTGTTAATCCCATTGCATTTTGAATGGTGAGAAAAACATAATATTTGAATTTGTTAATTGAACATAAATACAAGTAATGGACTTAATTGTACAAAATATACTTTAGTGGATGAATATTATAAATAGCAATTCTAAACTTTAATGTTGGGTCAACCATATTGCTCTTGATGGGAGTGTGGAAGCTTCTTATTAGAGCTGATTGCCTTTAATTTTTCATAAGTAATTTGTTTCTAGACAAAAATTTTAGAAATCATTTCAACTTGCATTATGGCAAAGGAGACAATTAAAAAATGAAAAAATTTAAATTCGACCAATTATTCACGATGCATAAATCCCTCAAAGAGTTTAAAATTTAAAAAGTTGAAAAAATAAGATGTTTTTATTTTTCAATTTTTTGTTAATCCCATTGCATTTTGAAAGGAAAGAAAAGCCTAATATTTTAATTTGTTAATTGAACAAAAATATAAGTAATAGACTCAATTGTACAAAATACACTTTTGTAGATGAATATTATAAATAGCAATCCTAAGGTTTAATGTTAGGTAAAGCATGTTGCTCTTGAGGAGTGTGCAGAAACTTCTTATTAGAGCCCATTGCATTTGATTTTTCATAGGTAATATGTTGGTAGACTAAAATTCTGTAAATCATTTCAACTTGCATTATGGCAAAGGAGACAATTATAAAAATGACAAAATTTCAATTCAAATGATTATTAACGATGCATAAATCCCTCAAAGAGTTTAAAATTCAAAAAGTAGAAAAAATACAATGTTTTGACTTTTCAATTTATTATTAATCCCACTACATTTTGAAAGGTGAGAAAAATATAATATTTGAATTTGTTAATTGAACCAAAATACAAGTAATAGACTCAACTATATAAAATACACTTTAGTGGATGAATATTATAAATAGCACTGATGTTGGGTCAAACATATTGCTTTTAAGCGGGGTGGAAAAAGTTCTTATTAGAATCCATTGCATTTGATTTTTCATAAGTAATATGTTTCTAGAGTAAAATTCTGTAAATCATTTCAACTTGCATTATGGCAAAGGAGACAATGAAAAAAATGACAAAATTTAAATTTAACTGATTATTCACAATGCATAAATCCCTCAAAGAGTTTAACATTTAAAAATTTGAAAAAATAAAATGTTTTTATTTTTCAATTTTTTGTTAATCCTACTACATTTTGAATGGTGAGAAAAACATAATATTTGAATTTGTTAATTGAACCAAAATATAAGTAATAGACTTAACTGTATAAAATACACTTTAGTGGATGAATATTATAAATAACAATCCTAAGTTTTAATGTTGGGTCAAGAATATTGCTCTTAAGTAGAGTGGAAAAATGTCTTATTAGAGTCCATTGCATTTGATTTTTCATAAGTAATATGTTTCTAGAGTAAAATTTTGTAAATCATTTTAACTTGCATTATGGCAAAGGAGACAATGAAAAAAATGACAAAATTTAAATTTAACTGATTATTCACAATGCATAAATCCCTCAAAGAGTTTAAAATTTAAAAAGTTGAAAAAATAAAATGTTTTTATTTTTCAATTTATTGTTAATCCTACTACATTTTGAATGGTGAGAAAAACATAATATTTGAATTTGTTAATTGAACCAAAATATAAGTAATAGACTCAACTGTATAAAATACACTTTAGTGGATGAATATTATAAATAGCACTACTAAGTTTTAATGTTGGGTCAAGCATATTGCTTTTAAGCGGGATAGGAAAAGTTCTTATTAGAGTCCATTACATTTGATTTTTCGTAAGTAATATGTTTCTAGAGTAAAATTTTGTAAATCATTTCAACTTGCATTATGGCAAAGAAGACAATGAAAAAAATGACAAAATTTAAATTTAATTGATTATTCACAATACATAAATCCCTCAAAGAGTTTAAAATTTAAAAAGTTGAAAAAATAAAATGTTTTTATTTTTCAATTTATTATTAATCCCACTACATTTTGAATGATGAGAAAAACATAATATTTGAATTTGTTAATTGAACAAAAATACAAGTAATGAACTCAACTATTAAAATACACTTTAGTGGATGAATATTATAAATAGCAATCCTAAGTTTTAATGTTGGGTCAAGCATATTGCTCTTAAGTAGAGTGGGAAAACGTCTTATTAGAGTCCATTGCATTTGATTTTTCGTAAGTAATATGTTTCTAGACTAAAATTCTATAAATCATTTCAGCTTGCATTATGGCAAAGGAGACAATTAAAAAAATGAAAAAATTTAATTTCAAATGATTATTAACTATGTATAAATCCCTCAAAGGGTTTACAATTTAAAAATTTGAAAAAATATAATGTTTTGGTTTTTCTATTTATTGTTAATCCCACTGAATTTTGAATGGTGTGAAAAATATAATATTTGAATTTGTTAATTGAACGAAAATAGAAGTAATGGACTCAATTGTATAAATACACTTTAGTGGATGAATATTATAAATAGCAATCCTAAGTTTTAATGTTGGATCAAGCATATTGCTCTTAAGGGGAGCGAGGAAACTTTTTATTAGAGTCCATTGCATTTACTTTTTCTTAAGTAATATATTTGTAGACTCGAATTATATAAATTATTTCAACTTGCATGGTGGCAAAGGAGGCAATTAAAAAAATTACAAAATTTAAATTCAACTCTTTATTAATAACCCATTAATGCGTATAAAACTTTAAAATTTTAAAAGTTGAAAAAAATGTAATGTTTTGAATTTTAAATTTAATATGTTTGTAGACTCGAATTATGAAAATCATTTCAACTTCCATTATAACAAAGGAGGCAATTAAAAAATTTACAAAATTTAAATTCAACTAATTATTAACAATGAATAAATCCCTATAACTTTTTAAAATTCAAAAAGTTGAAAAAATACAATATTTTGATTTTCCAATTTATTGTTAATCTCACTGCATTTTGAAAGGAGGGAAAAATATAATATTTGAATTTTTGTTCAAAAATTCAAATAATGGACTTAATTGTACAAAATACACTTTAGTAGATGACTATTGTAAATAGCAATCCTAAACTTTAATGTTGGGTTAAGCATATTGCTCTTTAGGGGAGTGGGGAAACTTATTATAATCCATTGCATTTGTTTTTCCTCAGTAAAGTGTTTGTAGACTTATATTATATAAATCATTTCAACTTACTTTGTGGCAAAGGAGGCAATTAAAAAAATTACAAAGTTTTAATTCAACTCATTATTAATAACGCATTAATACGTATAAAACTTTAAAATTTTAAAATTTGAAAAAATACAATGTTTTCATTTTTAAATTTATTATTAATGCCACTACACTTTGAATGGTGAGAAAAACATAATATTTGAATTTGTTTATTGAACAAAAATACAAGAAATTGACTTAATTGTATAAAATACGCTTTAGTGGATGAATATTATAGATAGCAATCCTAGGCTTTAATGTTGGGTCAAGCATATTGCTCTTGAGGGGAGTGGGGAAACTTCTTATTATAGTCCATTGCATTTGCTTTCTGTTCAGTAAAATGCTTGTTAACGCATACTATATAAATCATTTCAACTTGCATTGTGGCAAAGGAGGTAATTAAAAAAATTACAAAATTTTAATTCAACTCATTATTAACAATGCATTAATGCGTATAAAACTTTGAAATTTTAAAATTTTAAAAAATGCAATGTTTTCTTTTTTAAATTTATTATTAATGCCACTACATTTTGAATGGTGAGAAAAACATAATATTTGAATTAGTTTATTGAACAAAAATACAAGTAATAGACTCAATTGTACAAAATACACTTTAGTGGATGAATATTATAAATAGCAATCCTAAACTTTAATGTTAGGTCAAGCATATTGCTCTAGAGGGAAGTGGGGAAATTTGTTATTGTATTCCACTGCACTTGTTTTTTCTTAAGTAATATGTTTGTAGACTCGAATTATATAAATCATTTCAACTTGCATTGTGGCAAAGGAGGCAATTAAAAAAATTACAAAATTTAAATTCAACTAATTATTGATAATGCATAAATCCCTTTAAGTTTTTAAAATTCAAAAAGTTCAACAAATACAGTGTTCTGATTTTTCAATTTATTGTTAATCCCACTGCATTTTGAATGGTGAGAAAAACATAATGTTTGAATTTGTTAATTGAACCAAAATATAAGTAATGGACTCAATTGTATAAAATACACTTTAGTGGATGAATATTATAAATATCAATCCTAAGCTTTAACACTGGGTCAAGCATATTGCTCTTGAGGGGAGTTGGGAAACTTCTTATTAAAGTCCATTGCATTTGATTTTTCATAAGTAATATGTTTATAGACTAAAATTCTAGAAATCATTTCAACTTGCATTATGGCAAAGGAGACAATTAAAAAAATGACAAAATTTAAATTCAATTGATTTTTAACAATGCATAAATCCCTCAAAGAGTTTAAAGTTCAAAAATTTGAAAAAATACAATGTTTTGATTTTTCAATTTATTGTTAATCCTACTAAATATTCAATGGTGAGAAAAACATAATATTTGAATTTGTTAAATGAATAGAAATACAAGCAATAGACTCAATTGTATAAAATACACTTTAGTGGATGAATATTATAAATAACAATCCTAAATTTTCTTGTTGGGTCAAGCATATAGCTCTTAAGCGGAGTGGGGAAACTTCTTATTAGAGTCCATTGCATTTGCTTTTTCTTAAGTAATATGTTTGTAGGCTCGAATTATATAAATCATTTCATCTTGCATTGTGGCAAAGGAGGGAATTAAAAAAATTACAAAATTTAAATTTAACTAATTATTAACAATGCATATATCCCTATAAGAGTTTAAAATTCTAAAAGTTGAAAAAATACAATGTTTTTATTTTTCAGTTTATTGTTAATCCCACTACATTTTGAAAGGTGAGAAAAACATAATATTTGAATTTGTTAATTGAACAAAAATATAAGTAATGAACTCAATTGTACAAAATACACTTTAATTGATGAATATTATAAAGAGCAATTCTAAGCTTTAATGTTGAGTTGAGTATATTCCTTTTGAAGGGAGTAGGAAAACTTCTTATTATAATCTATTGCATTTGCTTTTTCTTAAGTAATATGTTTGTAAACTCAAATTATATAAATCATTTCAACTTGTATTGTTAGAAAAGAGGCAATTAAAAAAATTACAAAATTTAAATTCAACTCATTATTAACAACGCATGAATGCGTATAAAACTTTAAAATTTTAAAAGTTGAAAAATGCAATGTTTTGATTTTTCAATTTATTGTTAATCCCACTACATTTTGAAAGGAGAGAAAAACATAATATTTGAATTTGTTAATTGAACAAAAATACATGTAATGAACTTAATTGTACAAAATACACTTTAGTTGATGAATATTATAAAGAGCAATTCTAAACTTTAATGTTGGGTCAAGTATATTCCTCTTGAAGGGAGTGGGGAAACTTCTTATTATAGTCCATTGCATTTGCTTTTTCTTAAGTAATATGTTTGTAAACTCGAATTATTTAAATCATTTCAACTTGCATTGTGGCAAAGGAGGCAATTAAAAATATTACAAAATTTAAATTCAACTAATTATTGACAATGCATAAATCCCTATAAATTTTTAATATTCTAAAAGTTGAAAAAATATAATATTTTAATTTTTCAATTTGTTGTTAATCCCACTGCATTTTGAAAGGAGAGAAAAACATAATATTTGAATTTGTTAATTGAACAAAAATACAAGTAATGGACTCAATTGTACAAAATACACTTTAGTGGATGAATATTATAAATAGCAATCCTAAGTTTTAATGTTGGGTCAAGCATATTGCTCTTTAGGGGAGTGGGGAAACTTGTTATTAGAGTTTATTGCATTAGCTTTTTCTTAGATAATATGTTTGTAGACTAAAATTATATAAGTCATTCCAAATTGCATTGTGGCAAAGAAGACATTTAAAAAAAATTAAAAAATTTAGATTCAACTGATTATTAACAATTCATAAATCCCTATAAGACTTTAAAATTCTAAAAGTTGAAAAACTGCAATGCTTAGATTTTTCAATTTATTGTTAATGCCACTGCATTTTGAATGGTGAGAAAAACATAATATTTGAATATGTTAATTGAACAAAAATACAAGTAATCGTCTCAATTGTATAAAATACACTTTAATGGATGAATATATAAATAGCAATCCTAAGCTTTAATGTTGGGCCAAGTATATTGCTCTCGAAGGGAGTGGGGAAACTTCTTATTGGAGCCTATTGCATTAACTTTTTCATGAGTAATATGTTTCTATACTAAAATTATTTAAATCATTCCAAATTGCATTGTGTCACAGGAGACAATTAAAAAAATTATAAAATTTAAATTCAACTGATTATTAACAATGTATAAATCCCTATAAGACTTGAAAATTCTTAAAGTTGAAAAAATGCAATGTTTAGATTTTTCAATTTATTATTAATGCCACTTCATTTCAAATAGTGAGAAAAATATAATATTTGAATATGTTAATTGAACAAAAATACAAGTAATGGACTTAATTGTATAAAATACACTTTAGTGGATGAATATTATAAATAGCAATCCTAAGCTTTAAAGTTGGGTCAAACATATTGCTCTTGAGGGAAGTGGGGAAACTTCTTATTAGAGTTCATTACATTAACTTTTTCTTAGGTAATATGTTTGTAGACTAAAATCATATAAGTCATTCCAAATTGCATTGTGGGAAAGGAGACAATTAACAAAATTAAAAAATTTAAATTCAACTGATTATTAACATTGTATGAATCCCTATAAGACTTTAAAGTTCTAAAAGTCGAAAAAATGCAATGTTTTGATTTTTAAATTTTTTGTTAATGCCATTGCATCTTGAATGGTGAGAAAAGCATAATATTTGAATATGTTAATTGAACAAAAATACAAGTAATCGACTCAATTGTATAAAATACACTTTAGTGAATGAATATTATAAATAAGAATTCCAAGCTTTAATGTCGAGTGAAGCATATTGCACTTGAGGGGAGTGGGGAAACTTTTTATTAGAATCCATCGTATTAGCTTTTTCTTATGTAATAAGTTTATAGACTAAATTTATATAAATCATTTCATATAACATTATAGCAAAGGAGAAAATTAAGAAAATTATAAAATTTAAATTCAACTGATTTTTAACAATGCATTATTCCCTATAAAACTTGAAAATTCTAAATGTTGAAAAAATGCAATGTTTTGATTTTTAAATTTATTGTAAATGCCATTGCATTTGAATGGTGAGAAAAACATAATATTTGATTTTGTTAATTGAACAAAAATACAGGTAATGCACGCAATTGCATTGTGATAATAGAGACAATTAAAAAAATTACAAAATTTAAATTCACTTGAGTATTAAAGAAGAATTTTTCCCTGAAAGAATTTAAAATTCTAAAAATTAAAATAATGCAATGTTTTTATTTTTTAAATAATTTTTAAAACCATTGCAGTTTGAATGATGAGATAAATGTAATATTTGAATATGTTAATTGAACACAAATAAAAGTAATTGACTCAATTGTACAAAATACACTTTAGTGGATGACTATTATAAATTTCAATCACAAGCTTCAATGTTAGGTCAACCATATAGCTCTAGAGTGTAGTGGGCTAACTTCTTATTAGAGTCCATTGCATTCCCTTTTATTTCATTAACGTGTTTGTATACGAAAATTATATAAATCATGTCAAATTACATTGTGGTAATGGAGACAATTAAAAAAATTTAAAAATTTAAATTCACTTGAGTGTTAACAAAAAATTTCTCCTTATAAAACTTTCAAATTCTAAAAATTAAAATAATGCAATGCTTTTATTTTTTAAATAATTTTTATTACCATTGCATTTTCAATGGTGAGATAAACCTAATTTTTGAATATGTTACTTTACCAAAATAAAAGCAATGGACTCAAATGTGTGGAATACACTTTAGGGATGACTATTATAAATTGCAATCTCAATCTTTAATGTTAGGTCAAGCATATAGCTCTAGAGTGTAGTGAGCTAACTTCTTATTAGAGTCCATTGCATTTGCTTTTATTTAATTAACATGTTTGTATACTAAAATTATATAAATCATGTCAAATTGCATTGCGGTAACAGAGAGAATTAAAAAAATTACAAAATTTAATTTCACTTGAGTATGAATGAAGAATTTCTCCCTCTAAGACCTTAAAATTCTAAAAATGTAAATAACAAAATTTTTTTATTTTTTAAAATTTTTTTCATAACATTACATATTGAATGGTGGGATAAACGTAATATTTGAAAATGTTAATCGAACAAAAATTAAAGTAAGGCACTCAATTGTACAAAATGCACTTTAGTGGAAGACTATTAGAAATTCCAATCCCAAGTTTCAATGTTGGATCAAACATATAGCTTTAGAGGCTAGTGGGCTAACATCTTATTAGAGTCCATTGCATTTGCTTTTATTTCATTAACATGTTTATATGCTAAAATTATATAAATCATGTCAAATTGCATTATGGTAATGGAGACAATTAAAAAAATTACAAAACTTAAATTCATTGAGTATTAATGAAGAATTTTTCCCTATAAAACTTTAAAATTCTAAAAATTAAAATAATGTGATGTTTTATTTTTTAAATAATTTTTAATACCATTGTATTTTGAATGATGAGATAAACGTAATATTTGAATATGTTAATTGAACACAAATAAAAGTAATGGACTCAATTGTGCAAAATACACTTGAGCGGACGACTATTATAAATTCCAATTCCAAGCTTCAATGTTAGGTCAATCATATAGCTCTTGAGCGTAGTGGGCTAACTTCTTATTAAAATCCATGGCATTTGCTTTTATTTAATTAACATGTTTGTATTCTAATATTATATAAATCATGTCAAATAGCATTGCGGTAATGCAGACAATTAAAAAAATTACAAAATTTAAATTTACTTGAGTATTAACGAAGAATTTCACCCTTTAAGACTTTAAAATTCTAAAAATTAAAATAATGCAATGTTTTAATTTTTAAAAATATTTTTAATACCATTGCATTTTGAGTGGTGAGATAAATGTAATATTTGAATAAGTTAACTGAACACAAATAAAAGTAATGGACTCAATTGTATAAAATATACTTTTGTGGATGACTGTTATAAATTCCACTCCTAAGTTTTGATGTTGGGATAAGCATATAACTCTACAGCGTAGTGGGCTAACTTCTTATTAAAGTCCATTCCATTCACTTTTCTTTAATTAACATGTTTGTATACTAAAATTATATAAATCATGTCATATTGCATTGTGGTAATGGAGACAATTAAAAAAATTGCTAAATTTAAATTCACTTGAGTATTAATGAATAATTTCTCCTTGTAAGACTTTAAAATTTTAAAAATTAAAATGATGTAATATTTTTATTTTTTAAAATCTTTTTTACTACCATTGCATTTTGAATGGTGGGTTAAATATAATATTTGAATATGTTAATCGAACTAAAATTAAAGTAAGGCACTCAATTGTACAAAATACACTTTAGTGGATGACAATTATAAATTCCAATTCCAAGCCTCAATGTTGGGTCAAACATATAACTCTACATCGTAGTGGGCTAACTTTGCATTTTCAATGGTGAGATCAACCTAATATTTGAATATGTTAATTTACCAAAATAAAAGCAATAGACTCAAATGTGTAGAATACACTTTAGGGATAACTATTATAAATTGCAATCTCAAGCTTTACTGTTGGGTCAAGCATAGAGCTCTAGAGCGTAGTGGGCTAACTTTTTATTAGAGTCCATTGCATTCGATTTTATTTAATTAACATGTTTCTATACTAAAATTACATATATGATGTCAAATTTCATTATTGCAATGGAGACAATTAAAAAACCTACAAAATTTAAATTCACTTAACTATCCATGAAAAATTTCACCCTATAAGACTTTAAAATTCTAAAAATTAAAATAATTCAATGTTATTATTTCATAAAAAATTTTAATGCCATGGCATTTTGAAGGGTGAGATAAATGTAATATTTGAATATGTCAATTGAACACAAAGAAAAACGATGAACTCAATTTTACAAAATACACTTTAGTAGATGACTATTATAAATTCTAATCCCAAACTTCAATGTTGGGTCAAGCATATAACTCTAGACCGTAGTAGACTAACTTTTTTTTAGAGCCCATTGCACTCGCTTTTCTTTAATTAACATGTCTATATACTAAAATTATATAAATAAGGTCAAATTGCATTGTGGTAAAGGAGACAATTAAAAAAATTACAAAACTTAAATTCACTTGAGTATTAACAAAGAATTTCTCTCTTTAAGACTTTAAAATTCTAAGAATTAAAATAATCCAATGTTATTATTTTTAGAAAAATTTTTAATACCATTGCATTTTCAATGGTGAGATAAATATAATATTTGAATATGTTAATTTAACACAATAAAAGTAATAGACTCAATTGTACAAAATACACTTTAGTGGATGACTGTTATAAATTCCAATCCCAAGTTTCAATGTTAGGTCAAGCAAATAACTCTAGAGTGTAGTGGGTTAACCTTTTATTAAAGTCCATTCCATTCGTGCTTTTTTAATTAACATATTTGTATACTAATATTATATAAATCATGTCAAATTGCATTGTCATAAGGGAGATAATTAAAAAAATTTCAAAATTTAAATTCACTTGAGTATTGACGAAGAATTTCTCTCTATAAGACTTTAAAATTCTAAAAATTAAAATAATGCAATATTTTTAGTTTTTAAAATTTTTTAATACCATTGCATTTTGAATGGTGAGATAAATGTAATATTTGAATATGTTAATTAAACAAAAATTAAAGTAAGGCTCTGGATTGTACAAAATACACTTTAATGGATGACAATTATAAATTC
Source organism: Bruguiera gymnorhiza (assembly GCA_020883675.1). NCBI lineage: Eukaryota > Viridiplantae > Streptophyta > Magnoliopsida > Malpighiales > Rhizophoraceae > Bruguiera > Bruguiera gymnorhiza. The sequence goes on from JAIRCJ010000270.1 coordinate 306,851, forward strand.
CAATCCCAAGGTTCAATGTTGGGTGAAGTATAAAGCCCTAGAGCATAGTGGGCTAACTTCTCATTAAAGTCTATTCCATTCGCTTTTATTTAATTAACATGCTTGTATACTAAAATTATATAAATAATGTTAAATTGCATTATGGTAATGGAGACATTTAAAAAGCTTACAAAATTTAAATTCACTTGAGTATTAACGAAGAATTTCTCCTTATAAGACTTTCAAATTCTAAAAATTTAAATAATCCAATGTTTTTAATTTTCAAATAGTTTGTAATACCATTGCATTTTCAACAATGAGATAAACCAAATATTTGTATATGTTAATTTGCCAAAATAAAAGTAATGGACTCAATTGTACAAAGACACTTTAGAGGATGACTATTATAAATTGCAATCTTAAATTTTAATGTTGGGTCAAGCATATAACTCTAAAGCGTAGTGGGCTAACTTCTTATTAAAGTCCATTCTATTCGCTTTTCTTTAATTAACAGGTTTGTATACTAAAATTATATAAATCATGTCAAATAGCATTGTGGTAATGGAGATAATTAAAAAAATTTTAAAAATTTAAATTCATTTAAGTATTAACAAAAAATTTCTCCCTATAAGACTTTAAAATTTTAAAAATTAAAATAATGAAATGTTTTTATTTTTAAAAATTTTTTTAATATCATTGCATTTTGAATGGTGAGATAAACGTAATATTTGAATATGTTAATCGAACAAAAATTAAAGTAAGGCGCTCAATTGTACAAAATACACTCAAGTGGATGACAATTATAAATTCCCATCCCAAACTTCAATGTTGGGTCAACTATATAGCTCTAGAGCGCAGTGGGCTAACTTATTAGAGTCCATTGCATTTGCTTTTATTTAATTAACATGTTGTATACTAAAATTATAGAAATGATATAAAATTGCATTGTGGTAATAGAGACAGTTAAAAAAATTATAAAATTTAAATTCACTTGAGTATTAACAAAGAATTTCTCCCTATAAGACTTTCAAATTCTAAAAATTAAAAATAATCCAATGCTTTTATTTTTATATAATTTTTAATTCCATTTCATTTTCAACAGTAGGATAAATCTAATATTTGAATATGTTAATTTACCAAAATAAAAGCAATTGACTTAAATGTGTAAAATACACTTTAGTAGATGACTATTATAAGTTACAATCTCAAGCTTCAATATTGGGTCAAGCTTATAGCTCTAAAGCATAGTGGACTAACTTCTTATTAGAGTCCATTGCATTCATTTTTAATTCAATAACATGTTTGTATACTAAAATTATATAAATCATGTCAAATTGCATTGTGGTAATGGAGGCAATTAAAAAAATTACAATTTAAATTCACTTGAGTATTAACGAAGAATTTCTACCCGTAAGACTTTAAAATTCTAAGAATTAAAATAATGAAATGTTTTTATTTTATAAAATATTCATAATACCATTGCATTTTGAACGGTGAGATAAATATAATATTTGAATTTGTTAATTGAACACAAATAAAAATACTTGACTTAATTGTACAAAATACACTTTAGTGGATGACTATTATAAATTCCAATCTCAAGTTTTAATGTTAGGTCGAGCTTATAGCTCTAGAACGTAGTGGGCTAACTTCTTATTAAAGTCCATTGCATTCCCTTTCATTTAATTAACATGTTTGTATACTAAAATTATATAAATCATGTCAAATTGCATTTGGTAATGGAGACAATTAAAAAAATTAATAAAATTTAAATTCACTTGACTATTAATGAAGCATTTTTTCCTGTAAGACTCTGAAATTCTAAAAATAAAAATAATGCAATATTTTTATTTTTTAAAATTTTTTTTTACCATTGCATTTTGAATGGTGAGATAATATTTGAATATGTTAAATGAAAAAAAATTAAAAGTAATGGACTTAATTGTATAAAATATTCTTTAATGGATAAATATCATAAAGAGCAATGCCAAACTTTAATGTTAGGTCTAACATATAGCTCTATAAGGGTGTAGGCTAATTTCTTATTAGTATCCATTGTATTTGAGTTTTTCTTTTTAATTAACATGTTTATATACTAAAATTATGAAAATCATGTCAATTTGAAAAGTGGTATTGGAGAGAATTAAAAAAATTACAATATTTAACTCCACTTAAGTATTAAAAATGCATTTATCCCTCGAAAATTTTAAGATTCTAATAATTAAAAAAATGCAATGTTTTTATTTTTTAAATTATTGTCAATAGGATTGCATTTTGAATGGTGAGAAAAACCTAATATTTGAATTATTAATTGAACAAAAATACAAGTAATCAACTCAATTGTATAAAATACACTTTAGTCATACTATAAATAGCAATCCCAAGCTTCGATGTTGGCTCAACTATATTGCTCCAAAGGGGATTGGGCTAACTTTTTATTAGAGTTCATTGCATTCGCATTATTTTACTGAACATGTTGTATCCTAATTATAATAATCATGTCAAATTGCATTGTTGTAATGGAGAAATTAAAAATTACGATATTTAACAAGCATTTATAGTTGTAAGATTTTAAAATTCTAAAAACATAAAAAAAATGCAAATATTATTTTTTAAATTATTGTTAATACCATTGCATTTTGAATGGTGAGACAAACTTAATATTTTAAGATGTTAATTGAACAAAAATACAAGTAATGAACTCAACTGTGTAAAATACACTTTAGTGGATGAATATTATAAATAGCAATCCTAACAAGCATAATGTTGGGTGAACATATTGCTCTAGAGAGGAGTAGTTTAACATCTTATTAGAGTCCATTGAATTCACATTTACTTAATTAACATGTTTGTATACTAAAATTATATAAATCATGTCAAATTGCATTGTGGTAATGGAGAGCAATAAAAAAATTATGAAATTAAATTCACTGAGTATTAACAAAGAATTTTTCCTTATAAGACTTTAAAATTCTAAAAATTTAAATAATGCAATGTTTTTAATTTTTAAATAATTTTAATACCATTGCATTTTCAACAATGAGATAACCTAATATTTGTATATGTATAATTTGCCAAAATAAAAGCAATGGACTCAATTGTACAAAATACACTTTACAGGATGACTATTATAAATTGCAATCTCAAGTTTCAATGTTGGGTCAAGCATATAACTTTAAAGCGTAGTGGGCTAGCTTCTTACTAAAGTCCATTCCATTCACTTTTCCTTAATTAACATGTTTGTATACTAAAATTATATAAATCATGTCAA